>PTEX01000132.1:1001854-1044963 GCA_003342815.1 Eudromia elegans | reverse complement strand
GCTCGCGGGAGCCGCCGCGCACGGCTCGCTGCCCGCGGGACTCCTCCTGCACGCGGCGCAGCCGCTCCCGAGGGCCGACAGGACGGAGCCGTGCGGGTGCGCGAGCCCGGAGGAAGGTGCCGGAGCGCTGCCRGAGATGACGAGCTCCCCGGCGCTTCTCTGCCAGAGCGTGGGGCTTCTGATGGGGCACTGCCCCGAGTGCGAGCGCGCCAGCCCCAAGGGACCCTGCCAGCGGAGCGAGCAGTGCGACGCGACGGGCGCGGCGGAACCGAGCGGGGCTGAAAGCAGGAGAGCCCTAATGGCGAAGCAGAAGGCGGCGGAGCAGAGCGCAGAGCCCCGCGCGCAGGACGAGGCCGCTGCGCCGCGCGAGCGGGCCGGGCCGCGGCGCCCGTCGAGCCGCTCGGGCCGGGCTGCGCGCACCCAGGGCTGCCGCAGCGAGGCCGTGGGCCTGGTGGCCAAGTGCAATGCCGCGGGCTGCCGCGCGCCGCGCGGCGAAGCCGACGTGCCTGCCCTGCTGACGCGCCCGGAGCTCTCCAGCGAGAGCCTGTTAATAAAAACGCTATAATGAACCTTCACTCGGCAGTCTGGCGTCTTTCGTTCAGAAGCACATTGAAAACGCTGAAGTCCTGACTCAGTGACTTACAATTTGCATTTTGGAATGAAAAATGTGTTTTATAGAACGGTGGCGTTTATACGTTTCATAAAGCCATTACACGCAGTGAAACCTGATCTTGTCCAGAATGTTTCTTGCTGTAGCTCGGAAGATGGATTCTGCTTTACTTAGTTTGTGCCCCAGGGTGCTTGAGTTTGATTTCTCCCTCTAAACCCTCTCAAGACATCAAGGGACACAAAGAAACACTCCCTTCTGTGGGGCCAGGGCGCGTGAGGCGGGTGGCACCCGGGGCGCAGCCTGTCGGCAGCCCCCGCGCTGCCCRTGGTTTATATCTGTGTGTACAGCTCTGTAAAACACTTGAGACRGCCCTTCCTGGCACTTACTGTGCAGGCTCACCCTTAGATACGAGAGACTGCACAAAGAAGCTATGGTAAGTGAAAGTTAATTACTGCTTAGTGATGACCAGAAAAGCATAGTTCACATATATGATATACACATGGATGTATATAAAGTCAGGAGCTATAAAGCTAGGAATGAAGTGCCTTCCAATACTACATTTTCCCCTTTGCATTTTTCGATAAACATGAAAATTGCARGTAAAACTACTGCAGAGAAAAACACAGCACGTGTTTTAAACATAGCACGTGCTGGCTCTCTCTCCCAGTCATAGTTTGGCTACGTCAGTGATGTTGCTTTACGTTCCTTAGGTAACATAAGATACATCATGGAGTAGCTTACACTCGTGTGCTTGGCATGTTACGATGCAGCGTAGGAAAGGCTTGGCTTCCTTCCGCTCTGATTTTCAACCAAAGGGACGTGGCCRACTAGTTTTACATGACGGATCAATGTGGTTTCTCACCAGGGGTGGTGACTGGAACAGAACAGGAGGATGAAGGTCATGGAAGAAAGGCATCGTGGTCGTGCCATGGTTTAAGAGGAGTAGTGTTTTCTCTTAAATATAGAATAAAGCGCAAATTTACTAAAACTCATATTCAGTAAAACYCCTTTAAACCTCCATTTAGAGCCACATTCCTCCCATAACAAGGATAATCCAGAGATTGGCTGTGCCCCGTAGAGACACGGAGTTGCAAAGAGCCATCGCCGGTGGTGCCACCAGTGCAGGGAAAACCAGGGCAGGAGGAAGCGGGCTGGCCGGGCCAGGCCGAGCGGCTCTGCCCGCCCCGCGGTGCGCAGGCCGGTGTCACTGCTGTGGGGTGTCCCTGATGTGCTGGACGTGCAGGGTTGGGTACCGAGCCAGCCCCAGGGAGCAGGTCCGGAGGCACCCGGGGACTCTGGAGACCCCCGTCAGAGACGGCTCCAGCACCCGGGACCTCAAAACTGGAGCTGGTTCCAAGTTGGCTTTTCCCAACCGCCTCCTGCCTGCGGAAACTCCCTCCCGCTGCTTATTAAACAGCGGTGAGGTAAGTGGTAGAGATTAGTGCTGTATTTCCAGTGTGATTTATAAGTTTTTAAGGAAGGCTGGGCAGATAAGGAGTTGTGATGTAATGCACCCTTAGCGAGGACTGGAATGAGCTGCCGTCCTTGGCCAGCGAGCAGCACTGCTCTTGCACTTGCCATCTGCRGCTTTGCCCTTACCTCCCCGCTCGCCCCTCTGTTTTGGCCCGTTCCGTAGCCGCACAGGCTCGGTGATTTTCACTTTARTCCATATTTATAATGGGGGTAATACCATGATGGGCTTAACAAGAAGAGATATTCGAGTTGCAATAAGGCTTTTAACATRCCACGGTCAGTGTGTAACTGCTCTRTCATGCTGTCACCTCATGTAAAGCCCTGGCAGATCGGTAGTTAGCTGGTGTAGAAGCATGAGGGAATGCTGCCCGTTAGAGTACGTGTACCCATGAAATACCRTGTATTTCGTGGCTTGTATTTTCAGAATAAAACCTACCCTTTCACAATCACCTGCAATTGGCTGTAACTTGTTCTTTATTAACTAGCCTGGGAGTATTCCTTTGAAATGCTTAGATTAGGAACTGCTAATTTTGCCAGATGGGGCCCAGGCTGCAGTCCAAGAGGTCTAAAAATACAGATTGACAAGTGACAAAATTTCAGTACTGTAAGAAATGTCAAACCAGATAAAAAATTGAATGTATTTTATTTATATTGAGAATGTTCTGCTCTTTAATAAAGGTAGCAGATGGTTGATTCAGGCCAAAATCACACTGACTTCATGGAATTGGACCTTAAATTTTTTCCACATGCTGGCAAACTATATTAAATTTTACTTCTGCCAATAATATCCAAAGTACCCATGTCCCTAGCGTGTGGTTTGTGAAGGTAAGCTGGACACCACGGTACTAAGCCCTGCCTAGTCCCACAGCGTGGCTTGCCTTAACCAACAGAAGCAGCCCRTGCAGGCAATGGAGACGCAGGGCAGGACAGGGCAGAGCTTGGGAGCTCTCCACAGGCATCTCCTGAACGTGACTTGCTCTCCTCAAGCTCCGCTCTGTTTTTCCTAGGCCAATTCGCTGCACTTTGGTCGCTCAGCCCGTCCTCATCCCTCCGATCGCTCCGGCTCCCATCGTCCCAGCTCCTYGTGTCCCCCGGCCGCCCGCTCGCCCTGTTGGCACTTACAGGCTGACCGCAGTGTTTAAGGTGCTCCAGAGCTGTAACTTGGGACCACCGAGGGGGTTTATGCGCTGAGGGGCCCGGCTTTGCCGCATCCTCCTGGTTTGTTGGCGAGCTGGATGTTTTTCCTAAGCTTGTCGCTTCAGAAAGTTACATAGACTCAAGTCATTCTGGGAGACGCCTAATTTGAGTTGAGACTTGAAATGCATTAAAGGCAATATGTCTTTTTTTTTCTTTTTATTCTAAACGTCATTTTTCCTGGAACGGATATTTGGGAGAAGCAGCTGGGTGTTGCTGTTAGTTAGACTGTGCTAACCAAGGGCTCATGCTGCGTCTCCTCCCCAAACCACTGAAGTTAATTAAAGCTGGTGCTGATTTCTCTAAAGCAGCAGGAATAGCATTTGCCCCCTTGCTGCGGGCTGGCCGCAGTGCCTGGAGCTCTAGAGATTGAACTCTGCCAGCCTTGGGTCTTTAGAGCAGGATGTTTGTGCCGTGGGGCTGAAACAAACTTTCTTCCACCCCTTGTAAATACTTGACCAGAAAGGGTCTCTAAATGTTGCTCAGCGGCAGCTCTAGCTTTTCTCCATGACGGATGAAAGCAGCAGATTATTCTTAACTCTTAATGGTGACTGCCCTGGCTGCATTTCAAGGCCTGATCCTCACAACACGGTGTGACTGAAGCCCCAAGCTGAACTGCAGCATTCGGAGCTCCCTGCGAGGCTGCCGGGGACCTGTGGGGAGTGGGGTGGCCGTGGCCGAGCGGGGCGAGAACCTCT
Organism: Eudromia elegans; assembly: GCA_003342815.1. Classification (NCBI taxonomy): domain Eukaryota; kingdom Metazoa; phylum Chordata; class Aves; order Tinamiformes; family Tinamidae; genus Eudromia; species Eudromia elegans. Next base: position 1,040,988 of record PTEX01000132.1, on the reverse strand, counting down.
CCGGCCTCCTCTTCTTCCCTTCCTTCACAAACCGAGTTTTGGGKTTTGCACAGAAACCTCTGTACGTTGCACGCTGGGGCTGTGCCTCGACTCTCACGTTCGTGATACGGATCAAAACAGTTCATTGGAGTCYCTGGAGCTGTGTTGGCGTCAGGGAGGGATCGCAACTGCCGGGGCCTTGGCTGTCACTGGGGTTCCTGAGCACRCTCAAGCGCTGGCCCTTAACCTGCTTCCAACAGGACGCTGACGTGCTAAAGCACGTGGGCGTCCTCAGCGCCCAGGCTGTGCGAGACGAGCCGAAACAGAATTGTCTATTTTTCACGTAATGCTGCATCTGTTACACCTTTTTTATGTGGTAAATATAGCTCATTTTGACATTAATGTAGATTCAAGGTAACYTGATGTATCGATAAAGCGGAACACAGCGGTTCGCCCTCTCCTTGTGCTGATTCCCATCTTCCTTAATTCCTGCAACCCSTAGCATAAGCTCGTGTAGCCAAATCATTGATCCTTTCTTATTAGGGAAGCTGTCATTTGGGTTATAAAGCATGCCAGCTTTGTAGCGTTGTCTTCAGAGTGTCCAAAACGGTTCAACAAAGAACTTGGAAAGGAATACCTTAGGAAGTACTAAGCAAAATAACATGAAATAATAATAAAAAATCTAGGATTACAGAGGCTTGCTGGGGGGGAATCTGCTGTTTTCTGCATTCTGTGAGGACATGTCAAGTACCTTGCTAACTTAACGTGTCCCACATGAGAGAATGGGAATTCAAGGAATTGTCTGTTGGCATCACTTCACAGTATCGTTCTGCAGAGAAGTTGGACTAGGGGAAATAATTTTAACAGCGCCGGAGAAAGATGATACCTTAGCAAAGAAGGCATCTTAATGGAGACTATCATTCAAGTGTCACTCTATCTTGACTTTCTCRTTGTTTGCAGTGGAAATGTAGTATGGGACTAAGAGTTAATGTTATTTCAGCAGCAAGATCCTCAGGGCTGTAAGCAGGAATTTTGGACAGCTCAGTAGGTGCCCTGGAAAATTTAGATCTCTAGTCTGCMATTAGTCTAGTCAAGGCAGAGAAGAGAGGRGTACCCCAAAGCCTTATTTATTTTGCAGTACATTTGTACGGGTGCAGCTTAATATTTTGCAAAACTCAACTAAATGGCTTGCAAACCGCTGTAAATGCAGTGTTTGAGAGTCCTGATGTAGGGAAAAGAGAACAACCACAAGAACTGTGATATCTCCTCGGAGTAGTAAGTACTAAACACAGTAGTAAACCAACGCTTTAGGGAATTACGATTTAGGGAACTGCAATATTCTGTGGTTTGACATTGGCAGTGTTTAAAAATGATGCATTTCAGGAGCCTGGAACAAGTGTTAGTCAAGATGAGCGAAACGCTCTCATGTTGCTSTTCAAGCAGTAACTCAGTGGAAGTGTGGGACCCGAAGGAAGCACTTGTAGGAGATTCACACCGTGCCCACAGCGCTGAAACTGTGCAGATGGGCAGCACATTCCAACTACAGACCTGGAATTTTGTTTTCTTAGCTAAAATCCTGCTGACGTTTAAACTGATTGTTTAATTTTACACTTAAGTGTAAAAAATGCCTGGGTCTGTTTCTGTTTTGCCTCTCTTAAAGAAATACCACGCTGCAATGTTTAAATTCATATTTCTTTTAAATATATAAACTCTAGAATAATATCTCCCAGCCTTCAACTCTTAGGATTATAAACTGATGTTTAATGTTGATATCATGACTTTAATATTTTTATAAATTGCCCAGCACAGTCGGGACGCCTAAACTCTGTTTTCATTTACCATTTCCAGAACTTCACAGTGCCTTTAAGCAAATAACATTGAAATGCCAGGCCGGCACCACCCAGGTGACTCAGCACACCTACGGCCAGCTTTAAAACTGCTCGAAACAACCCGCACAGTGAGAATTGACCCATAAGAGCAAACCAAAGGCGCGAGGTACGTCACGGCTGGCGAGGCCTCCGCCTTGCCTGGCTTCATGCGGCTCTGTGTTAACACCGAAAGAGCAGAAGTTCCGATCAGACGGCGCTGCTGCTGGTGGCTTCCCCCTTCCTTCCTTCCTTCCTTCTGCCCAAGCCTGTGTTATCAGGAGATGGGTCCACCCTTCCTTAGGAAGGCCAGGCAGCAAGGAAGCCGCAGCCCGGTGGTGTTTTTGCATCCTGCGAGCCGTGGCAGCTCCCACATTCGTGCGCTTTCGCCTTAGGAGGTCTGGCTTACTTGGAAAGGAGCAGCTCTATCTCCACCTGGGCCACGGGGTGTGAGCTCTTGTGAATGGGGGGAATGGAGAAGAGATGCTGGAGMCGCCCCATGGGCTCGGCTCAGTCACCTGCATGGGCAGGACGGGAGCTCATCTGAGGACGCCGATGACCTGAGCTGAGCATGGGCCTTTCCCATGGGGGTTTTGCCGTGTCCAGGAAGGGCTCCGGGCTGGAGCGGGCAGCGGGTGCAGCAGGCAGGGCGCTCCCGTGCATGGGCACAGCCGGGCACTGCGGGCTGCCGTGTCCCTGCAGCCCTCCGTCCTCCCCGCGGGGACCGCAGGGGCCGTGGGGAGCTCCGACCATGCAGATGCTGCTGGGGAAGGCACCCAGTCCAGGGCTGCCATCTGGGAGCCCCTTCCTCTCCCCAGCGGCTGCCGGGGGCCTGGGCCTGATTCAGCATCAGTGGCTGCTGCCTCATGTCTCCAGGGAGAAGAAGGTTTTCAGGAAAAGCTCTAGCATCACATACATCATATACATCATATATATCMTATACAGCGTCTATACCAACAAAAAAAAAATATGTACACGTATTTATGTGTGTATATGTAAGTGAGCAGGGATAAAATTAGCCTTTTTTAGAGGTTAGATCTGGTCAGAAAAGCGATGCAGTTAAAACATAAAAACCCAGTCCTTCCTCAGGGCATCTATGCCAAGACTTGGGACACGTTAGCACTCTTTACTGGAGGCAGTCTAGGTTCAGCTTCGTTTCTAAAGGTCGTCCTTCCCTCGTGCCTAAGGCAGCCCCGCGGACATCGCTCTGGTATCTCTGCATCTCCTCCCACCCACCCTTCCTCTACCAAAATATTTACTCTAAGCATAGGAAAAACGCTGGCCTCACAAGAGGGAAGAGTTCCAGGCACTGCACGGGATCTGCTTCATTTCTGTAGCGTTGAACATGGTGTAACAGGAAAAAGCCTGCCAAAATAAAGCAGATATAGTTGGGTTATTCAGTATTTTCAATTCTGTATTACTGCTGCAGCCCTTTGTGGGTGTTCCAGGTAAACATAAGGTTGACTGTGGAGGGCGAGGGTGTTGCCAGAGAGAAGAAGCAGGGGGAGCAAGGAGGCTGATCCTCGTATTAACTACTTCTGATCCGGAATTCACCCAGCGCCAGGAGACGGCGCCCGGCTTACCGAAAACGTGGTGCAAAATAAAAGGCAGGGCATGGCTGTAGGAATCTGAGCAGGGGAGGGCTCTGGGCAACACGTTCCTATCCAGGGCTTCCAGTTGTAGCAACTTCAAAAAACTTCAACGCTTGTCGTGTCCCCTCGTGTTTAGGTGACAGTGCCCTGGGGSTGCGAGGGGACCTTCGCAGGCTGGTCTAAAGAGAGGAGCAAGTGTGAGGGAGCCAGTTCGGGGGCCAGCAGAGCCGCTGTTGCCCTCAGCGCCTCTCCSGGCAGCGTCACCTCCTGCCCTGCCCTTTCCAGCTACCCTGATCAGAGCCGGTGGCTGCCCCCGACCCTCAGCTCTGCCCTCCGCGCCGACGGGTGCCTACGGACAGGCCCTGCCAGGGGAAGCCCAGCTCCAGCCAGGTCCAAAGTCCTGCTGATTTTACTGCAGGCAGCGCTTGGTGGAAAAAAGGCCTTTCTGCCACACGGAGGAACTCGGGTGCATGTGGAGATGCCTGGATATGCGAAATCTTTCCCCTTTTCTGTCTGCTTTTCTCTCTGGAAAGTTATGTCTYCTTTTGAGTCTTGAGAGACTCAAGCTCTTAGAGACTCTGGAGAGTCCCAGCTCTTAACAARTCAGAGACTCCTGCAGTTTCAGAGGGGTTATTTAAGCCTGTTCCCAGACCATTGCACCAACCTCCCTGTTCCAAAGCATAAATCCTGTTTGTGGTAGCATTCCCTCCAAACTAGTCTATCCCAATAATATCCAGTTCTGTCTCTTAGTGTATTCCCATGTTTCACCCACAAGCTGTTTAAGGTATTTTGTTTAGCAAACGCAGTTTGAAACAATGCGATGAATTTTTTTTTTTTTAATCTAAACAAAATCTCCTTTTCTCTGAAGCAAAAGCTCTGAGAACTTGAAAAGAAGCAGGACATTGAGACAACGCAGTGGACTCTGCTATCACAGAAAATAGTCTGTATTTCTGCCCACCCAGTCCTTGGGCAAAATCTGAGGTCAGTGACTAAGTTTAGCAAAAATTAAGCCATTTGATTAATTTTTCAAGAGACCTTTTGCCTGGAGAGTCCTGGAGGTGATTAAAGCAAGAAACACAMGGACTGTTTCTGGCCCAGGCACTGGCTTCTCCAGTGGCTTTGACCATTTAGTCTCTGGGTTGAGCAGTGGGGAGACCATTGCAGGTAATTCAGAGAATGGAGCAAGGTGCAAAATACTCAGAACCCACAAACTGTAATATAGTGCAGATTGCAAACAGTTCACCTGGACACTCCTAACATGCTCCTGAAGGCGACTGGTTTCCAAAGGAACCTATTCAAAAATCACAAATGGAAAAATCCCATTGGCTTCTAACACAGAGGGATATGGCCATGAACTAAATGGAGTTTAGAAGCCTGTAGGCAGCACTTTGCCTTGTCCTTTCACAGTTTTGGTTCCTGAGCAAGGAGTAATTGTGTCTTGGCTCAGTCTCTGGCTTTGTCTTCTGTTGGTACACAGATTCAAACTCACATCATGACTTTTAGATTGGTTTTCTATGCGAATTCCTTAATTATTCCTCAAAATTTTGTAGTTTAATTCCGTTTCACACCTTGCAGCGAGTTGTTCTTCATAGTACCTAGGTTCATCTCAACTGCCAGAAACTGCTTGTAAATGAGACCCAAATTACTAGGCTGGAGTCTGGCTGGCTCCACATCTGCTCTGTGAAAARGAGCTACAGCTGCTGAAACACTCCCAGGACTTGACTGTTCTCCCCAGATCCAGGCAYTTAACTCTCCTATGAGTTTGCTTTGTCCTGGGTTAGTGGTGTATGGAGTTAGCTTTTGGGAAAAGTCTAGCTCTCTAGCATGTGCAAATGGTGTGGACGTCAGAGAAGCCACTGTTGCCTAATGCAAAGCCAAACCTGCAATTCAAACTCRAAGAGTTTTGTCTTTAAAGTGTCCTTGATTCATTACCCAATTCTTCCTGTACCAATAACAGCTTTTCTGGTTGTTCTCTCTCTGAAAAGTGAAATCACATTCTGAGATCRCTGTAGGGTGCACTGAGAGGGGTCCTCTTCTCTGATCCAACATTTTTAATATTGATCAAAACTCCAAGAGTTAAAAAGCTGTGATTTATAACAACATAGGGAAAACTGGGAAAGAGAGGCGCTAAGGTCACACAACACGAGCTGTCAGGACACTCTGCTCCTCGTCCCAGCAGACCTGGAAGGGCTCCTCCTGGAMAGCTTGGCACATTCTCGGAGAGGATGTGAGGGCTTCTTGTTCCCCAAGGCAAGTCAGGTTTGCTGCTGTTTCCCTCGTTCCACGTAGTCTTACCACCCTGTGTGCAACAGAGACTGCTGACGACRCGAATACAGAGCAGGACGTCATGGGCAGCGCTCAGCAGGGCGGTGCTTTACCTTGCCCCGTGGCACGTGTGAGAGCATCGTGGAGCATCCGAACTGTCCCCACGCCACGGGCAGCTTGACGAGGAGCTCCCAGACGGCGCTCCAGGCCTTCGCCAGTGTTACCCCTAATGACAAGAGCAAGGAAAGGGGACGTCAGGACTGCGTCATCTCTTGCGGGTTGAAATAACTGGCCRAGTTAAACTATTCTTGACTTGAGCTGTTTTGTGTGGCCTGTTTGGCCAGCTTCAGGCACCAGGGAAGAGCACAGAGTATCTTGGAGGAGAGGGCTTTATATTTTTTTAATAAAAGACCCCAAGATTTTTGTTTTAACTGCTCTTTACTCATTCCACCCTTCGCCCCTTTTCAGTGGCAGCACCCCAAGCCCCGAGCTCTGCTCCTCCACAGCCCCTGCCCTGGCCCTTCCAACAGCTCCCCGTGGAGTGGGGCGCCCTCCCACATGAAGAGGAAAGCCCAGCTCAGGGGGCGTTTAAGAGTCTTCCATGTCTAATCTYGAGGAGCATTCCGAGGATGCAAGCGTCTTCCTATGCCCACTTGCTGGGGCTGGCTTTGGTTGGGGCTGGGAGCACATTTTGCTTGGAGTTTTATTACGTACCTCGTGTTTTTTCTTCTTTCAGCTGAGCTGTCAGTGCACTGCTTGTTTGGTCAGGGCTCGTGTGTTTACTTGGCATCCTGGTGATATAAAACTAGCACTGTGAGCTTGGCCTCCATGCCGCCAGTGCTGCTGGTATTTTAAGGCTCTGACTAATGTGGCTGAAGGGTAAATATTTTAATGTTTTCTGACTCTAATGTTGTACCTTGCCCACAGGAACAAGTTTTGATGGCTTTTCTCACTGGCAGAAGTTTCAATCCTGTCAATTCACTCCTRTTCCTCCTTAGATTTTTAAAAATTAGGTAGCAAAGGGTTTTTTGGTTTTGTGTTTTTTGCTTTTTTCTGTAGGTGGTGGGGTGCTGCGCTCTCCTGGGCCTGGTCATTGACACGTGTCTCATCCTGCGTGCCAACGACCAGGCGGGATCCCATTGGGAGCGTGGTGCAGGAGACCTCTGCATTGTCCCAGAGGATGGATGGATGGATGGATGGATGGATGGATGGATGGATGGATGATGGATGGATGGATGGATGATGGATGGATGGATGGATGGATGGATGGATGGATGGATGGAGGATGGATGCTGCACATTTGGTCTCTGCTGTGTTCCCAGGCTGGCTGGACAGAAGGATGTTGGCAATGAGCTGTCGCCTCCCATCAGTGGTGCCAGAGCCTTATCTGTTCCACCTCCCCTTGCTGGGAGCCAGTTTGAGAGCCAAGAAGGATATTTCAGCAGAACATTTCTCCTTAGTACCTAGCAGCAGTGCTGACATGTGAGGCTCTCTTCACCCGCTGCCTGGAACCTCCTCYTTCTGCAACAGGAGCAAAGAGTGAGATCCCTCTGCGCCCAGGAGCTACCCCAGGACCTCCCATGCCAGATGTTCCCTGTGTTCCTGTCACCCTTCCTGCTTCTCTRATTTCTTTCAAAGGGAAAACCTCCCACCACAGGGTTGTTTCTTGGTAAATTACATGTATTCAGGTATCATAATTAACCTTCCATTTTAAAACTCAATTTTGCTCATTTGCAAATGAGCTCCCTGCAGGCTAATTGTTCTGTTTGCAGGAGTGCGTGTGTGATGCAGAGATGCTGTCAGGACACTTCACCTACTCATTAAGTCTGATGAGGTGCCATTTGTGCTCTGCCATCCAGGAGTGCAGTGCTTTCTCATATAATTAGTGTTCCTCCAATTAGGATAAATGGCTGTTTCATTACGTTTAAGTGGGCCATTAAAGTGCCATTCCTGTCTCGTGCCTCTGGAGCTGACAAGGGGACCTGCACACTCCTTTCCTCAGTCAAATCTAATTTCAGAAGCCTAATGGCAAAGGTAACGTAAAGGGGCAGACGTTGCTTGGGACTCCTGCTGAGAGCAGCTTCTGGGGAGGCGRTTTCCTCATAAGGCTGATGTTCTGTGGAGAGAAGATCTGTTTGCCATGGCACCATTTCAAGAAACTCCATGAGGCATCAAAATACTGGGAATTACTTTATATATATATTGACCAGCTTCTGCTACCCTGCCGAGTTCCCCTTAAGTCCTGGGTTTACACAGGGAAAAGCATCAGTTGTGACTTTTCCAGGGCAATCCTTGGACCCTTGTTTTTACCATCCACGTTCACCCACAAGGATGCCTTTCCTCCAGGGCTCATGCTATCCGCTGGCCACCTGGGRGGGGCAGCTCTTTTCACTTCTCACGCAGCCTTGCAACTCCTGCACCGCTAGATGCTCCAGTGCTATAAATGTCCCATTGGGAGAATCGGAGGGCAGGGTTCTGGCTCATGCCAGAAGATGGTTACTCATGTTCTGGAAAGGGGTAGAGACATCTTTTTTAAAGGAGACATTTGCAAACAGTGAGTCACAATATTGGTCCCTTTCTGGTAACCTCCCCTGTTCAGATGTGCTATCTTAGGCAGCTGTATGTTTTAAACATGCTTAAGGCCACATCTGCAGGAGAATCATCCTGGTAATTCTGGACACGGCAGGTCAGAAGCTGGTCCAGGGCTGAGATCATTTGACTCTGCCTACCAAGATTTAAGACTATTTTAAAAACTTCCTCAGAAGGACTAGGAGCTTGGAAAACAAGTTTATACTTTCCACTCTGAGATTCATCTACTCAAAATATAGTGTGGTTTTTTAATTCTAGCTAGACTTTAAACTCCTTCAGTATCTTTCTGTTGATGGAACCTGGTCAGATCCTAGATTGCTCAAAATGTAAAAAGCCCATTTGTTTTTCTTGGCATTCCTGTTTCTTTCTCCAGGTATCTCTGGTTTTCAAGCTCTTTCCTTTTTCTCTGTCTTGCAGTCCCAGGTTCTCCTCTTAGTACAGCACACTTGTGTAAAACCCCTCCTCCTCAGTCCATCCAGCTTACAGCCATCTAGGTGTAAGAAGTGACACAAAAGTATGAATAAACAGTGTATGAACATATTTACCACTGCATAAGCAGTTTATCATCAGCCTGACAGCAATCCGAGCAGGTGCTGGGTGTCCCTGGCGCACRAGGCTGAGTCTCACACCTCGAGCCACTTGGAACCCAAGTGTGCATTGAGCCCAGCTCCTGCTCCCAGCACTGAGGCTTGGGACATCTCTAGCCTAGCAGTATTTAGTGAAGATTTGGGGTTCAGATGTAAGGCTCCAAGGCACAGTATCATGTTTTGCAAGAGCAAAGCCCAGTTGCAGTGTCTAAGGCTTCAAGCGTGTTGTGATGGGTCATCAAGCGTTATTGACGTGTGTGTCCTGGAGCCCTGGAGAGGAGGGYGCAACCAAAGGCTCATGGGTTCACACAAGATGTGCAGCTTTGTCAAGCCAATAAAACACAGTCAACAGGATGTCGGGGGAGCTCCATCTGAGGCTAAGGGCTACCAGAAGGTCATGGTGAAAGGAAGTCGCCTCTTCTGCACTTGGAATACAGACCACCTCCCTCCAAACAGGTACCACATAAATGTCTTGCATCAAAATCACAGAGAGAAAGCTAAAGCCAAGGTTCAGAAAGCAGTATGTGTTAAGGTAAAAACAGTATATTCTGAGGCTGTCTGACAAGCAACAGGATTTGCAGTACAGCAGAGCAAAGGCCTGGACTTTGCTGGGAGCAGCCGTGATCACATTTATGCGAAGTGCAGGGCTGCACAGTGAATATCTGCACCCATTTCTCTATCTCATGTGCGTGCATTATGGGGCAGCTTCCTGGCAAATAGTCTGGTCCAATGGAACAGACGTGAGAAATACCCCCTTGCTCTGAAAACTGAGCAGACAGAATCAGAGCAAACCAAATCCCACATGAACACCCCACAGTCCCTTGGCTCCCTTGGGGGAACAGGCACCCCACAGTCCCTTGGCCAGCTGCAGCCTCTCTCTTCGGGCAGAGTCCTCCCCAAGTTACTGCTCTCAGCTGCTCTCAAGCCTTCGTCAGGCGTCCGTCTTTATCTCTTGTTTTGCAGGTAGATTATTGCTCTCCCACAAGGTGTATGGTACACGTTCTGACTGCACATATGTCCTGGTGTGGAAACAGTCCCCCTGCCAAATCCTCTAAATATTGTAAAATTCCGAGACTCAGTCCAAGTCTTAAAATAGAACATGTCTGAGCAAACTTCCTAGAGTTTTAAAACATCTTTCTTGTGTGTGTGTTGGTGTATGAATGGAATCGTGGATTGCTGAAGTGTCAAGGGGGTGAATGTGTATGTACCCAAATGAGAGGATTATGAATGAGTCTCTTCAGAGAAGAACACTGATGAAAAGGACACTGTTAGCAAAAACGACCACAGAAGTATGAGCAAATACTTGAAAGGAAGAACACCCAGGGGGAGTGGGTTCCCACTTTCTAGTGAGCTCCATTATTTTCTTTTCAGAAGTCATGCTAAATAGGAAAGAGTTTCCACTTTTAGCAAAAAATGAAGTAGTGTCTGCCCTCAGTGGAAGTTCTGGTTGTGAGGGTAAGTGCCAGTGAAATGCACTTTTAGGACAGCAGGACAAGTACAACTGCCTTGCTGGAACCAATAAGCTAACAAAACGAGCCCTTATCTGTTTTCTGCACTTACATTGCACCACTAGCATTGTATTTAAATGTCTCACAATTTTTAATTTATTTACCACTACAGCACCCTTAGGACATGTGGCTGTCCTAGTCTGCGCATTTAAAGGATGAAGAAATGAAGCATAAAGAAGGTAAGTGATTTGCCCAAGATTCTCTAGAGAGCTGTGCCCTGTGTTTCAAGATACTGTCCTCTCTTTTGCTTTCACTTATTCCCTGCATCTACAATAACAGATGGTGGGTTGGTGGGGAGATGTCCTCTGTAGTAATGCAGCTCCCCTCTTTCTTCATGCTGGAAACTCYGGCCACCTTCAGATTTTGGGTTCTTGCAGCTATTGTTGTTGCTTTGGTTTATCTGGATTCTGGAGGTCTTTCAAATCAGACCAAGCCCTTTCATATTTTCTTTCATGAAGTATCTAATTTCCACCTACAACCAAAAGCTAGGCAGCACATAGGAGCCTTGCACAAAACCAGAAAGTGGAGCAGAAAATGAACCAGATCCTTCTAAAGCCTGTCCAAAGCATCAGGAACAGAGCAGAAGAAATTACTGTGTTATTTAAAGTAAGCAAGATTTGTCCGCCGCAGCTAGGGTCTGTTCTCCATCAAGCCAGATTCCAAATTACTCCCGATAAGAACTGTAACGACAGGCCAGAGCAAAGCGTGCCTAGCTTTGTATTAACCTTCAGGCTAATCTCTGTTCTCGCTGCGGTGATCCTGCAGACTACTGAGCCGTTTTTCAAAGGTACCCTGTGTCCCGGGTTTCCCTCTGTTCCTCCAGCTCTTCGTACCATCAGTGTTCTCAGGGGCATCGCTGTCTGCCTCAAAACACATCAAACAGACTGGACGGCTTGTATTTTGCCCCTTTTTGACGGATATTTCAGTTTATTACACCAGGCTGATGTTCCACTGCTTTCCATTGCACCACACGCAGCCTCGAGGCAGCCCGCTCTTGTTCGGTGGCAGCTGTGAGCAGAGGGGGCCAGGGCGCTTTGAGGAGGGCGGTTGAAGGGGAAAGTGTCAGGTATTCTGAACAGCGCTGTTCTCCTTGTGCTCGTGGCCAGGGGGGCCCTGCGGGCGCTCGTATGGAGGACCCAGGGGGCACAGTAAAGCCTGCAGGGCCCCCCAGACACGGGCGCAAGCAGGCCCCTGGGGGCCACATGAGAGGCTGCAGGGGCCCCAGGGCCACGGGCGCAGGGAGGGCCCTGGGGGCCGCATGAGAGGCCTGAAGACTGCCCCTGGCCACGGGTGCATAGAGGGCCCTGGGGCCCACATGAGAGGCCGCAGGGTTGCCACAACCACAGGCGGGCAGAGAACCCTGGGGGCCACAAGAGAGGCCGTGGAGTCCTCTTGGCCACGGGCGCACGGAGGGCCCTGCAGGCCACACGAGAGGCCGCAAGGGGCCCAGGGACTTGGGCGCATGGAGGGCCCTGGGGACCACAGGAGTGATCGCAGGGAACCCCCGGCCACGGGCGCGCGGAGACCCCTGGGGGCCACACGAGAGACTGCAGGACCCGGGCGGGCACGGGCACATGGAGGGCCCAGGGGGCCACAGGAGTGGCCGCGGGGAACTCCCCTCCACGGGCACACAGAGGGCCCTGGGGGCCACCCGAGAGGCCGCAGGGTCGCCCCAACCACAGGCGGGCAGAGAACCCTGGGGGCCACAAGAGAGGCCGTGGAGTCCTCCCGGCCACGGGCGCAYGGAGACCCCTGGAGGCCACACGAGAGACTGCAGGTTCCCCCTGGCCACGGTCGCGCAGAGGGCCCTGGGGGCCACACGAGAGGCCKCAGGGCCCCCTCAACCACGGGCACATGGAGGGCCCTGGGGACCACAGGAGCTGTTGTGGGAACCCCCGGCCACGGGCGCATGGAGGGCCCAGGGGGCCGCACGAGAGGCCGCAGGGCCGCCCTGGCYATGGGCACATGCAGGGTCCTGGGGGCCGCACGGGAGACYGCACGGCCCTCGCGCCCGTTCTGATGTGTTTCGGGGCTGTTTTGGGGCATCTTCAGGCCATTTTGGGGCTTTCTGTGCTTTTTTGGGGCCATTTTGGGGGTGTTTTGGACCTTTCTGAGGCGTTTTAGGGCCATTTTGGAGGTGTTCTGGGCTGTTTCGGCCCTTTTGGGGGCTTTTCCCGGATGTTTCAGGGTTGTTTTGGGGCATTGTGGGCCTTTTTGAGGCCATTTTGGGGGCRTTCTTTTCTGTTTTGGGGCATTTTGGATTCGTTTTGGACCATTTCGCCCTTTTGGGGCTGTTTTGGCACACCATTTCATGACATTTTGGGACATTTTGGAGTGTTTTGGGGCCATTTTGGGGCTATTTCAGGCCATTTTGGGACCATTGTGGGGCATTTTGAGCAATTTTGGGTCTGTTTTGGGATGTTTCAGGGCCGTTTTGGGCCACTTTGGGGCCCTTCTGGGAATGCTTTGGGACATTTTGGGGCATTTGGGGCCTTTTGGGGTCATTACATACTATTTTGGGCCATTTCGGGCCTTTTTGGGACTGTTCTGGGATGTTGCGGGGCCATTTTGGAGCATCTTGGGGCCATTTCATATGGTTTTGGGCTTTTTTGTGTCATTTTGGGGCTGTTTAGGGATGTTTCCGGGCCATCCGGGGTTGTTATGGGTGGTTTTGGGGCTCTTCTGGGGGTGTTTTGGCCCATTTTGGGGCCATTTTAGTGCATTTTGGGGMCATTTCATACTGTTTTCGGCCTTTTCGCGCCATTTTGGGGGTGTTTTGTGATGATTTGGGCCCATTTTTGAGCATCTAGGGGCATTTCCTACAGTTTTGGGCCTCTTCGTGTCATTTTGGTGCTCTTTTGGGATGTTTCAGGGCAATTTTGGGGCATTTTGGTGCGTTTCATATGGTTTTGGACTGTTTCGGGCCATTTTGGGACTGCTTTTGGATGTTTCGGGGCCATTTTGGGGCATTCTGGGCCTTTTTGGGGCCCTATTGGGCATGTTTTGGGCCATTTTGGGGCCATRTGTGGGCATCTTGGGGCCATTTTGTACTTTTTTGGGCCTTTTCGGGCCATTTTGGGGCTCTTTTGGGATGTTTCGGGGCCATTTTGGGGCCATTTCATACTGGTTTGGGCCATCTCGGGCCTTTTTGAGGCTGTTTTGGGATATTTCAGGGCCATTTTGAGGCATTTTGAGGCCCTTTCATACCGTTCTGGGCGATTTTGGGGCTCTTTGGGGATTTTTCGGGTCCATTTTGGGGCCTCTTGGGGCCATTTCAACATGTTTTGGGCAGTTTTGGGTCATTTTGGGGCTCTTTTGGGATTTTTCGAGTCCATTTTGGGGCTATTTGGACACATATTGGGGCCAATTCATACTGTTTTGGGCTGTTTAGGGCCATTTTGTCACTGTTTTGGGATGTTTCAGGGCCATTTTGGGGCTATATTGGGGCCCTTCTGGGRGTGTTTTGGTGCAATTCGGGGCCATTTTAGGGCATTTGGGGCCATTTCATACAGTTTTGAGCCGTTCCCAGCCTTTTTGTGGCTCTTTTGGGATGTTTCAGGGCGATTTCATACTGTTTTGGGCCCTTTTGGGGTCATTTTGAGGCTCTTTTGGTATGTTTCAAGGCCATTTTGGTGCCTCTTGGGGCCATTTCATAATGTTTTGGGCCGTTTTKGGCCATTTTGGTGCTGTTTTGGGATGTTTCGGGTCCATTTTGTGGCTATTTGGGGGCATTTTATGGCCAATCCATACTATTTCGGGTACATTTTGGGCCATTTTGTCRCTGTTTTGGGATGTTTCGGGGCCATTTTGGGGCATTTGGGGCCATATTTGGGCCCTACTGGACGTGTTTTGGCCATTTCGGGGCCATTTGAGGGCATTTGTGGGGAATTTCATGCTGCTTTGGGCCATTTCGGGCCATTTTGGGGCTGTTTTGAGATATTTTGGGGCCCTTTTGGGGTATTTTGGGGGCCATTTCATACTGTTTTGGGCCGTTTCATGCGATTTTGGGGCATTTTGGGGCCCTTCTGGGAATGTTTTGGGCCATTTCTGGACTTCTTGGGGCCATATCATACTGTTTTGGGCCATTTCTTGCCCTTTTGGGGCTCTTTTAGGATGTTTCGTCGGCATTTTGGGYCGTTTTGGCACCCTTGTGGRGGTGTTTTGGGCCATTTTGGARTCGTTTTGGGGCATTTAGGAGACATTTCATACTGTTTTGGGCTGTTTCAGGCCATTTTKCAGCTCTTTGGGGATATTATGGGGCCATTTCTGGCCATTCTGAGTATTTTTTTGGGATGTTTTAGGGCCTTTTGGAGCATTTTGGTCCTTTTTGGGGCCCTTCTGGGAGTGTTTTGGGGCATTTCCGGGTCATTTTGGGGCATTTCAGGGCCATTTCATATTGTTTTGGGCCGTTTAATGCCATTTTGGTGCTGTTTTGGGATGTTTCAGGGCCATTTTGAGGCATTTTGAAGCCCTTTCAAAGTGCATAGCGCTATTTTGGGGCTGTTTTGGGATGTTTTGGGGCCATTCTGGGGCATTTGGGGCCTTTTTGTTTTTTTGGGGGAGTGTTTTGGTGCGTTTCGGGGCCATTTCATACTGTTTTGGGCCTTTTCATGCCATTTTGGTGCTGTTTTGGGATGTTTCAGGGCCATTTTGAGGCATTTTGAAGCCCTTTCAAAGTGTATAGCGCCATTTTGGGGCTGTTTTGGGATGTTTTGGGGCCATTCTGGGGCATTTGGGGCCTTTTTGGTTTTTTTGGGGGGTGTTTTGGTGCATTTTGGGGCCATTTCATACTGTTTTGGGCCTTTTCATGCCATTTTGGTGCTGTTTTGGGATTTTTCAGGATTCTTTTTTTTTGGGGGGGGCGCTTTTTGAGGCCCTTTCACACTGTATTGAACGGTTTGGGGCCATTTTGGGGATGTTTTGGGATGTTTTGGGGCCATTTTGGGTCATTTTGGGCCCTTTTGGTTTTTTTTGGGGATGTTTTGGGTCATTTTAGGGCCATATCATACCATTTTTGGCCATTTCATGCCATTTTGGGGCTCTTTTGGGATCTTTCAGGGCCATTTTGGGGCTTTTTGAGGCCCTTTCACACTGTTTTGGTTTGTTTTGGGCCTTTTTGTGGCTGTTTCCAGATGTTTTGGGGCAATTTGGGGGCATTTTGGGGCCATTTCATATTGTTTTGGGCCCTTTCGGGGTCATTTGAGGGCTTTTTTGGGATGTATCGAGGCCATTTTGGGGCCATTTCATACTTTTTGGGGCCTTTTGGGGCCTTTTTGGAGCCTTTATTGATGTTTAGGGGCCTTTTGGGGCATTTTGGGGCCATTTCATACTGTTCTGGGCTTTTTTTTATGCCACTTGAGGGCCTTTTGGGGATTTTTTGGGCCATTTTGAGGCATTTTGGGCCCTACAGGGGCCCTTCTGGGGGTGTTTTGGTCCATTTCGAGGCCATTTTGGGGCATCTTGGGGTCATTTCATACTGTTTTGGGCCTTTTCGCACCAGTTTTGGGCATTTTGGGATGTTTCAGGGCTGTTTGGTTKTATTTTGGGGATGTTACGGGGCCCTTCTGGGAATGTTTTGGGCTATTTCGTGGCATCTGGGGGCCATTTCATACTGTGTTGGGATGTTTTGGGGTTGTCTTGAGGCTGTTTTGGGATGGTTTGGGGATGTTTTGCGGCATTTTTGGGTCGTTTTGGACCATTTCGGGGCCATTTCATACTCTTTTGGGGTGTTTCGGGGCCTTTTAGGGGCATTCTGGGCCTTTTCAGGGCTATTTTGGGGGGATTCTAGACCATTTTGGGGCATTTTGGGGTCATTTCGGGCCATTTCGAGCCATTTCGAGGCCATTTTGGTGCCGTATTGGGGCCATTTCATACTGTCTAGGACCTGGGCTTGCTCGGCCAAGGGAAGAAATAAGTTTGGGGAAAGCCAACAGCAGTCCTCCAAGTACGAGAGTTTATTGAGAAAACAGAGCTAAGCTCTTTATTGAGGCATCAATTCAAGGACAGGGGACAATTAACATAAATTCAAGGACAGGGGACAATTAACATAAATTCAAACAACAGCTTTTATATAAGAAAAATGTTTTTCACTATGAGGGTAATTAAGGACTAGGACAGGCTATGCTGGTTGTCAACCCCTGAGCAACCCCTGAGCAGGACAGTATGAATTGAGTGTGGCCTTGCTTTGGGCAGGAGGCTGGATAGGAAACCCCCCCAGCTGCCCCTCTCTGTGTGACCTCCCATCTGGGATGTCCCAGTGATGCCCACCAGCTTTTTCCTTTCCAGTGTCATACAGAAAGCAGCCACTGGATGTCACCCTGCTCCTACCCAACAACACTACCTCAGCCAGCAAGCAAAGGATTAAATCCCACAGCTGGAAGGCTCTCGATTACCAGCATTTTACTCCAGGTAATGAATCGAGAGCATTGCATTTCTTCAAAGCCAGCCTTCCTGAAAAACACCCAGCAGTTTTAATTTAAAAGTTTCTGAATCCYCACCTAGGTTGAAAACTCATTGCTCTTCCTTCAGAAAGGTAGCACGAAATCAGAAATAAGAATGCAGGCTGAAGCTGCACCAAGAGTACCGCACAGCTTTGTGTGAAACCTAAATTCAAATACAAAACAAGCTGCACATATATTCCCCCTGAGGTGAAATGCAGACATGCATTGCAAGGTCTAATCATATAAASAGCATGCACTGTATCTAAGATAGAGTTATTGTGTACGTATGACTAAAATAGAATTAGTGAAGTTGTTGTGATTTCTGTAGAGTACCTGCAAGGACAATMATCACTGTAGTGGAAAGAGAAAGAAATCAGAAAATCAAAAGCATCCTCCATCACCTGCAAGTGGAATATTGATTCCTCCTCTCCACGTCCTGGAAGTCAGTTCCTGTTTATTTCAGGCAAGTGCTCTGCAGCATGAATGCGGAATCCRAATGGCAAGATGGGATGTTCTGAAAGGAGCTTCACCTAAGAATGTGAGATACAGAAAGCAGATCTGTGTTCAGCGTCAAAACTATTGATTTTTAGCTGTCAGCTGCACACTAATAGTGCTGCCAACTGCAAGCACTCAAGTTTTCTACAGACACCTTCAACTCCCCTGCCATTTCTGCCTTCACCACCTCCCCCCAATCTCATCAGGCTGGCCTGGGATCATTTCGTTTACCTTTGGTGTTGGTAAGATTGAAGTTTTCATACTTCCCTGCATTTGTGAAGGATAGAAACTTGGGCTCTRCTTTAAAAACAAGAGAGAGACTCAAGCAAAAGTTTGGCCTGAGCAAGGAACATTTAAAATTATTAATCAWAAATCATGAAATTTGCAAGAAGATAATGAAAAACGGCAATCTGTAAATACAGCTAAATACCTCGTTGACTCAAGTAAACAAATAGCAATGGAGGAATACCATGGATCTTCCCTAACCATGTCCATCTGCATCATCCCTACCCACCTGGGCACAGACACTATCTCTTGCCAAGCAGTCTGTGCAACAGGCCTTCCCAGTGCAGCATTCACAGAGCAAAGATGACTCTCCGAGAGGCGACAGCCACAGAGATCAAGAATTGCTGCATTAGCTGTGTCACATCCCTCATTTTAGCTGAAAATATACTAGTGAGCGAGGTCACAGTTCTCCTTTGGAGAACTTAAAGGGGAAAAAAAAAGATGCTATCAATAAATCACACAGTGAAGCTACAAACTACCGAGCCTGTTATAGCAGAGCTCGGAGTTTGTGGCGTGGGTCACTCGTGCTTGTGTATGACCGTGTTACACAGTGTCGACTTACAACACAAGCCCTTATGGCGCTGTGGAGAGGAAAGGTGCTAAARGGCTCCATTAAAAGGGAGGCCATCCCGCGCTCGCTGACACACCAGACAATGAATTCAGCTTCGGCAGACAAGCAGCCCTGCCTGTACAACGCTGCTTCACACCCAGACGCTTTATRGGCACTAGAAAGTGAAGCCTTATCGTACTCTTCCCAGAACTAAATGTTCAAGGAGCAAAGACAGCCTTTGATGCTCTTTAAAAGCCCATTAAGCTGCTGCCGCCACAGAAGAGGGTCTCRGAAGACAAGCAGGGAAAGAGAAGTAGATACCCTGCCAAGAGAGCASAGCATGCCTCTGCGAGCCCTTCGCAGGCCGTCCTGCACGGATACTCCAAGCCTCCATGTAAGCTCAAAAAAGGCGTGTGGAAAATCTCACTATCGATAACCTAGGGTCCACAAAGGAGACAGAGGAGTCCTAAAAACTTTATTTGAATGAAGGGAGAGTCCACCAGGCATATCCCTGTGGGGTCTCTCCAAGYGCTGGAGGTCGCAGYCCCCCTTTTATCCTGYGTTCCYGGCYGAGGTAGCCCTATAGGGCAGGCCACCCCCGGATAGTCCTTGTACCCCTCTGCACTCCCCGTTGGCCGTCGTGATGGCGGTGATGGCGGTGAGGGGCGGGGCTGCCCTTCCCCCCTTCTGCCTTTCTCCCCACCCCTCTCAGCTACGATTCTATTGGCTCGAGTTCCCACAGCGCCTGATGATTGGCTGCTGGTGGCCCGCCCTTCTGGAAGGTTCCCCGCCCCGATGGCGGCGGCTCCGCGTGAGGGGGATGGCGAGGAAGCGGGGAGCGGCGGGCGGGTTGTGACCAGCGTGACGGGCTGGGCACACGCTGGGACAGGTTACAGGCACGGGGGATTTCAGCGTTGTAGCGTAGCGCTTTCACGAAATCTCTGCTTCAGCAACGTAGAGAAAGCTYGCAAAAACAAGGTATTTTAATTTTTATTTAACCGAAGACATAAGGTTAGGGTGGGGACATAAAGGCTGCCCAAGGTAGAACATTTCCCTTCAAAGCATATCTATACCRCTTGACAAGACTTAGAGTATTTCAAGGGCTATTAACATTTTGGGCACCTAACAAAGTATATGCTGYTCAAAACAAAAACAAGCAAAACACTTTACCTCAGCTTTTTAAATTGAGCCCTACGTACTTTACAACTGCCTGTTAAACGCATATTCTGTTGTCCAGCAAGGGTGTGCAGGCAAAGTTGGTTTCTATCCTCGTTTCTTGGTAGCAGCCTAGAGATAGCACTTTCAGCACTATTCGCAGAAGAAATCAATTTCCTGCAAAACAGAGTTAAAGTGAAAGATGTTTTCGGATTGCTTGAGGATTAGTGCTCCCTCATCTCCCACCCGAAAGAACATAACTAGATGCAAACACTCAATATTTTACTGTATTTGCTATATAAACACGAATGTAACCTCAATTGTGGGAAAAAAAAAAGAAAAACAACTCCTCCTTTTTTTGTTTATTGGACTCCTTTGGTATATCTGATATGATTTCTTACCACAATTTTTTAATGCTAGGTTAGAGAATAGCAGGTTTCTCTCTCTTCTCCCCACTCCAGAACAAATCCTTCCTCTCTCCTGTTCCCATACCCACATCTGATTTATTAGAATCATATGGTAAYATTTATCCTTGCTGTCCCACAGTCGTTTACTCACACATGAATTGTGTTTGAATAACCCCACCTTGGAGTGAGGTTATACAGTACATTCCCCACAGAGAAGTGTGACTAGAAAACACACGCCAGCATTTTGCTTGAAATCTTCCAGCACAGCATACGCTTGCACTGCATATTGCTTTCACCTAGCACTCCACTGTTCTTTTGCATGCCTGTGTAGCTCTCCTCCTGCTGTTGCTGCAGGGTGCTTCCAGCTGTAGTGCCCAAGCTCCACAACATTTACATTAGAACAGGGTGAGTGTCRCTGTCTGCTAGAAGCAGAGGAAAGGAGCCCTTCCAGAGCAGATGCCTCCTGGTAACAAAAGCACTTGCATCTTAGCAGCAGAAGGCTGATTTTAAGCGACTGAGAAAAGGCAATCCACCACCACTTTGCTTTTATGCTTTTTGCAGTGCACRGTGGCTATGCTATTGAGCAAGTTCAGTGTGTGGTTCAACAGTTCAGAAGTTGCAGCATTGGGCAAAAATATCTCCTAAGATTTATCACTCGAACAGCAGCTGACAGGCATGGATTGCCCAGCGTTGCGCAGAGGATGCTGAGATAGGCTTGCAGRCACAAAGATTTATTAGCAGGTCTCAGGCTGGTGGTGAACATTGACTCCAGCAGAGAAGGTTATTTTGGGGGGGAAATCAGAGGCCCTGGGACTAATGTTTCCCCATCAGCGCAGCAGGTCTTCTGCTTTCCTGTATTCCTCACTCAATATACCTCCCCCCCACTGTATACCACTAGTTCTGTATAAAGTTGCAGTTCTTGCTACAGATTTTTTTAGAAGCGAGCAGTAAATCCATGCAGACATGGAACAGACATGGTTGTGGGTAGTTTTAAACCTGCATTAAGGGAGAATTGGATCCTTAAGATGAAGTTTGCAGCACACTGCTGACCATCAGTGCCCTTTGTAAAATGGGAAAAACAAAGTCAGGAATTGATCTTTATCACCATTGCTTTTTGTAGCTAAAKTTTTGTTGCTATAGCACAAAGTAGAAGAAGTGAAAGAGGAGTGAAAGAATGGGACAACTTTACATATCATTAATTTTGTGAGAGGTTTTGATGCAGATTTTTTACTTCTCCATTAGGATCTTGCATTCCAGCCTGGCAACCGACCAGTGCAGAGCCTCAGCTGGCCTGCAGGTTAAGGCTAAGGCTTCAACCAGCCTCCTTGCAGCTCAGCTTGCCATTCTGTAGACTGGCTGTCATGTTAGCAAGGGGGAAGAAAAGCTGAGAAATATATTTAGTCCTTCTTTCATGTACTATGACTGCACTGTTTCTAGGCCAAATTCAGAGTAACTTGGGGGTGAAATAAAAACCAAGAGCTATGGCTTAAGCTCACATATACACAATTAATAGAGAGTGTCGCCAAGCTCTTCATAAAGAAAGCTGCTTGCTCTGCGTTGCAAATGGTTTGGTAAGACTTCAGCAGCTCTGAAGTGACACTGCTCAAATGAAGAGGACTTGAATAGAGTCAGGCACTTAATGCAGCATTGGGAAGGCCTGCAAAACCYGAGCTTCTGTTACTGTTTTACTGAGGCTATTTGCACGCGCAAAGACCCGAAGATTGGCTCCCACGGCATGTGCGACGCGCTACAATTACCACAATGATGATTTGTTTATACAGCAAATTAGAATCCCATGGCCCTGCTTAATTACGTAGCCAGCTGGGCTTTTGAGAATTCCTTACCGTTGTAGGAACAGTCCTATTTGCTTCTTGATAGACATGTTGTTCCGAGACTAAACTGCTGGGGAAATAACCAACTGTCCCCATATGGTCTTCATACTCTTGGCCGTAAACCTTCAAGCAAGATGTGTRATTAGATACCTCAGAACAGTTCACATCCAGTTTAAGMTAGTTTGTAGTTTGGTCAAAAGCAKTYACTAATAATGTTTCTTACTTTGGTTTTAGACCATCTATATATTAGCGCAAGGACCATTATATGCATGTTTTGCGGAGTAAATTAGTACCAGCTATAATGAATCTGGAAAAGTTCACAAGTACTCCTACATATATCTTTGCTTCTCTTGAATGTCAGAGTTTCGTGACAAGATTTTTTCTCCATAGTTTCAACAGTTGTAGAAAAAGGAAAAACAAACCCAACCTGTAGAGCCCTAGTTTTATGGTCCAGTTCATAATTAGAGTCACTTGAAAATATTTTCATACTGAAAAATTATGTGAAATCCTGAAGATTTCACAAGGAATTTCTGAAATTAAAATAATTGCTTTGAAAATCTAAGTTGCATTTTAAAAGCCCACTATAACACAATATTAACACCCATTTACTGACAAATTAAAAAAGAAAAATATATTTCTGGTGTGCTCGTATACACAAGAACATCCTCTTACACTGCCAGCCCAGAATTCTCCAGATTCCTTTTCTTTCACGAGTTTTGAATAAACATAAATCAGTTGTCCTTTTTTAATATTAATGAATCTGCAGTCTGGAGCATTATAATCCTCTTCTACTCTGGCAAGGGAAATAGTGTCTAGAAAAAAACAAAAGTGGATGAATTCAAAGGCATATATAGAAAGAAATATAAATATGTGGGTGGAGACACATGTACACACTTGTAAAACTTTCTACAGACAGAGCTAGACAATGCTGAAATTATTAAGTCTACAAAAATATCCTGCCTGTGTCTATATATCCAGTAACAGAGTGACAGCTTTGAAGTGTTTTATTTCATTGTTACCAAAGTTTCCATCCTTCTCACCATGCTTACCTGTCACTGGAGTGAAAAAAGATCTCTTATAAAAACCTCTAGTACAATTGTACATGAAAGAGTTTTCATGTGAGCTCTCCCTCTGCTTTTTAAGGCTACAAACTAAAAATAATGGAGCTAAATAAGGAGCATAGTTTTTCAGATGCCACAGTGTGCAAATCTCACAGTTGTTTGTCATAATATCTTTTTCTCAATATTAAGGCAAATCTACTTACAGATGCAGTCCTCATCAGCACACAGCTTCTTGCTGGCAAGTTTGTCCATAAAAATTCCCATTACAGGAGGATACATTAATCCAAGGCACAAAAGTACAATAGCCAAACAAATATGATGGGTCATTTTTCCCTGCATACTTTGCTAGGCTACCTCTCAACTGCACTCTCAGCTCCTGTGATACTCATCTTTTATGGGAGAGCCCAACATCTGGATAAACATCTGTGGCCAATGGGAACATCTCAGGGCAACATTCCACGCTTTCAGAGGAGCCGCAGGCAGCAAGGAAACCTCTGCTCCCTTTACAAGACTGAATCCCTCCCCAAAGCCATTCTGCATTATCATTTCAATAAACCAATAGTTTAAGCTTTCCTGTAGCCTTCCACRCTCTTAGCTTTTCCTCAAGGAAGATCTGTTTGAGACTAGAAGATTGAATCACACCCCAGAAAAGAGCGAAGGAAATTACATCCTTTCAAATCCTTAAATCCTTTATTTTCACAAATACTTAGAGAACGCCTTGGACTGCAAACCCTCAGTGTCAGAACTCCCTGTTATGGTTTACAGAAAGTCAGTACCGGTACCTCATCATTGAGGCAGATAAAAACAACAAGGATCTGAAACCCAGGAAGAGACTTCACCCGGCAGCAATTTAAATTTGAAATATAAAGTTCAAGCACTGCGTATGTGTATAGATGAGATTTTAATTCTTCAGGGACATGCAGTTGGAGAGCAAACAATACACAGGTTATGGCAAGACAGCATTACTGAAGTTTGCAAAGCTGAACTCGCTCAAGAACTAGCACATTTTAGGCACTGAAYGTTCTCTGCCACGGGTTGACTGTCTAGTGTCTCTTTGCTCCGTGGAGAGGAYACGTTATAACTCAGCTACTGTCCTGAAATCATGTCCTAGCATATGAGGCAGAATTTGTAAAGAGTATTTTGATTAAAAMACAAAGCCAAAAGCCGCTTGTTTTRTACATGCATATGTGCTCAATTACAGCTCTTGCTCAGAAGTCCTACGCCAGAACAAAGCAGTGTACCCATCTTTTAGAAATGCCATGACACTTTCCTGAAGGTGCAGGGCTTTATTCCAAAAGGTGGTTGCAAGTCAGATCTCCATCATATCCAAAGTGGGGGGACAAGGTGCTCTGCAGCTGAGCAGCAAATTGCAGGAAGGGCAAGTGCCGAGCAAGGCCAAGAGGCTGCAGCCCTCAGGGCCATCCTGCAAACCCAACATTGGACAGACTTCTTTGGAGATATTAAAAAAAAAAAAAAAAAAAAAAAAGCACTTAAACTTGCAGTGCAGTTTTTTTATATTCCGTTGTACATTCTTGTCATTTTTGATCCAGATACTCTTTATTCCAGTACTTGGTTAAGGTTTTCTTAAATGAACTCACGCCAACAGGGCAGCAGGGACGAGTATGAGCACAACACATGGTTCTTCAAGGGTCCCACTGCATTGCACTAAACAGCACGGGGCAATCCACTCCCTAGGGGTCCCTTTCCCCTCCGCCCCCCAAAAAAAGCTTTTTAAATCTTCCAATATCCAAACCAAAAACTTGAGCATTTGAGCACTGAGTGATTTTTGCACTCAAATACCTGGGAGTTACAACCTTCAACACTACTAATATCTGAATCACTGTTGAGTGTGTTTCTGGTCACATAWGATCTATAGAAGGTATTTAACACTTGACAAAGTTAAATAAAGATACACAAAAGCACTGAATCATTAGGATGTGGGCCTTGGGAAACCTGCCTGGAAACTAACCAACAGGTTCACCTGCAGTGTCTCCTTAGAARGACCAGAAACCTCTTCCTAAACCATTTATTGAGTCACAGGCAGTAGCAGATTCAAGAAGAGAGATGAGTGTACTTGTCTGCTGTGCACCTACTTCTCCTACCAGCCATGCCTATAAAGAAAATGGGAAGAGTTGAACAATAATGCTGTCAGTTCTCCAGAAATCTCTATCCGTTCCCTGGGGAGGTAAGTAATCAATATCTGTTTATTTTCAAAAATGGTTCAGTGAAAAAAAATCAGCTGTTCCCTTGATAATGAGACTGACAATTAAGGCCTAGTATTGTATTTCATCTGACTATGCTAGCATTCAACATTCTAAAAATAAAAGCTAATTTTTCCAACACTCTCTTCCAAAAATGAAGTCACCTTAAAAGTAGTTAGATCAATATAATGAATAAGCTCCATGAGTCTAACAGATCATCATAAGACAGATAATGGTCAGACAATAACACAGAAAAAAAGAAAAACATCTCTCATACAGTTTTCAAGATAAATTTATTTTATAAAAAAATCTTATTTGAGCACAAAAATTTACCATCTCCTAAATCCATGGAAATCCTACAACTGTCCTGACTGTTGCTGCTATTTTACACAACAGTCTTGATTCTTCTGCAGAGACTGGCAGACATTTTAGCTGATCTGAAGCAGTATCCTGTCRAACCRCCACCCACACATGTCCCTTCAAAGAATGTCCAATTATTTCTTGGCGTAAGTGATTTTCATGGCATGAGATGGAGTAATCTTGAATCCTTGTAGAGCATCTCGAGCAGCTCCTGCCTGTGCCTCGTTCTCAAACTCCACAAACGCAATGTCATGACGTCCAGGCACTAAACGTACTTCTTTGAAACCAGGAAACCTTTAAAAGACATTAAAAAGRCAGGAATCAGATAACATTCCCTGGTCCAATTATACATGCTCCCTAGAGCATGCCCTGTGTGTGCAGGGGGGGTGGGACTAGATGACCTCTAGAGGTCCCTTCCAACCTTAAGCATTCTATGATTCTATGATTCTGCAGCAATAAGTAAGCATCTACTAGTATCATAGTTACCACTAAAAAAAGATTTAACGGTGTTTTACACATTCAATCTTTGGAACTATTCTTCAATTAAGTGACAGTAATTTTATCAGTCTTGTATATTTATGAAATAAACTAAAGCTTTTTTTTAATCATAAAATCTGTAATATGAGTCACCAGCTTAAATCTGTCCCAGATGGTTAGTGGAAAATGGGTAACTTATGCAGTCAAACCAGCTATAAAAAAATTTGATTTGCTTTCTGCACTTAACAGTCACCAGAACTGACACCTTCARTCTTGATAGTTAACACAAAGAATTGCCTGTCTTGAGTAGAAACCTCTCTAAAACTCAGCTTAGTCAGCTGAGGAAACAAAAAGCATATATGTAACAAGCATTCAAAGGTAAAGTCATTTTTATCCAAAACTTACTGATTGAATAACATGGAGAGCATCATCTCGTTTGTTTCCTCAGGCAAGTTATTAAGGAAAAGGATATAGTTTGGTGGGTTATCAGGTATCTGCCAAAACAAAAGAACAAAGCTCAGAAGATTATGCACAGCTATGTGTTCCTCTCTGTCCCACCGCAATATCAGTTGTACTAAAATTCACTTCTCCTTAGTTTTTCTCATCATGCTGCCAGCTGGACTTCACTGTATCTTGTGCAAATCCGAGACCTAGCTCCCTGGCTCTATTTTAATCCATCTTCATTTGAGGAAATCTCCATTTCCTCACTATACATGTTAATACATTTTCTGAGCTTCTCATTACTAAACTTGGTAGCTCAGCATCTRATACTGCAGAACTCCACTGCTCTACTCACTGCAGCGCCAAGGTGACAGTCATGTGGCCAAGCCCCAGCTGTACAGCCATTTCAGGCTCCACAGGCTGTCCAGGAGAGGGCAGCCTTGAATGAACCTTTAGAAGACATGTAGTCTCCCAGAAGAGCTTTTGGAGACCAAAGTAACTTTCTTATTTATGTACAGGGGTACTGAAATAGCCTGTCTTTGGGTGACTGAAACCTACATAATGAACTTAGTTTTATTACAGTGATCTAATCAAGTCTGCTGAGACTGACACACACAGGCTGTGTTGTGTTACATCTGATATTTGATGGAAAATGCATATGGGGAACAAGACAAGATATTTTCCCTGTGGTGTAGGTACCCAGTTCTCATTTTCAAACATTAAGAAATGCAGGCCAACGACTTCCTTACAAAATATCTTCCTGTCTACAAATCCTGACTCTTTAGGAGCTCTAGTTTTAACATACACTGAACGTTTAGAAAGTCGCTGAGCAACCAAGATGAAAGTTACTAAGCAGCCAAGACGAATGGAGCCTGAGTTGTGGCTACATCTCCACGTGATCGGTTAGAAAATAAAACATGTATGAGGAAGAAATTAAAAAGCAGAGTTCAATTCCAGAAAAAATAATTTACACAGCTGTTCCAGTACCATTATTCTTACTTGATTTTCAGTAGTACAAAAACGAAAACAGGTCAGATGGACTTTACTAAAGATGGAAGAGGTATAAAAATCCTTTAACTGATACAGACCAAATTGGTACAGACCAAATTGAAGAATCAAGCAGAATTTGYTGATAGTGCAGGGTTTTGTGTAACTGCACTTTTTCATTTCGTGCTAGATACAGAAAAGACAGTTTAGGTTCCCCCCCACCCCCCTTACTGTGCTTTATCTGCCAGACAAAGGACTTATGACAAAAAAAAAAAAAAGCTGTAAAATATATGGAATCATGATGGAATATTGAGGATATATAATGAAGTTATTCATACCAAATAATCTTAAAATGTTAGTGCTTTTGGTTACAAAGAAAAAGCATTACCTGTGGATTCTGTGAGGAAGTTCCTGGGGCATTGGCTGAATTCTGTGTTGTCCCCTATTAAACAAGTATAGGGTAGTTTTACAAAGATATTCAGTCAGTCAAGGAGACATCAGCAGGTTTTTGTATAACTCAATAAGTTTAAGCTGTAGCCTAGGAAACACTTGTGGTTTATGAAATACCTTTTCTTAGGAAACAAAACCTGTGGATACTGCTGAACTTCAAAGCCAGGCAATGAAAGAAAAACACAGAAGTCTAATCCAAAACAAGAAAATCTCACACCAGCAGCAGCATCTGGTCTGACTAATGGCTAAGTCAGCTACTGCAGCAAATCACTCTCTCTTTCTCACACTATGAATTTGGTTAAAGCAGGTAGGATGGAAGCAGCTTTTAAAATTGTCTAGATAGGACACATCTTACAAGAGAAAAAGGCGTTTCCACTGAGGACTCTAACTGAACAGGAATAACTAAAAAGTTACCGTCATTATAACTGTTGGCAGTTACTTCTTTCCTACTAGGCTTATATACCAACTAACTGTGAGTAAATCATGAGAAAGCAGAATACTGTGCCTAGAAAGTGTGACTCTCCCTGTACTATTTCTACCAAGACTTACTTAGTTGCATAACTGAATATTCAAGCACCTGTGCTTTAGTATTTTCTACTATATTTTAGCACTAAAGTTTCTAGACTTCGTTAGTTTGAGCCAGGCCAATCCTTAATGAAGACAGATTTTTCAGCCAACTCCTTTTCATATAACTAAATGGATTTGCTTGTTCTTATTTACCATTCCACAGTGCTTATACATCAAACAAGGCATTAGCACAATGAGGCTGCCTGAGTATTTTAAGCTGGCATTGAAGACAGCAACTTTTGCAAACCCCATGAAAATGGTTATTCTACTTCACTTTATCGTACCTCGACCTATCTTTGTTTTATCTTAGTAGAGCACAAAAAACCCCAAAACAAGGAATATGTGATCACCTTGTTTCCCTCAACTTCTAGTAAGTGCTCAAAATGACCAGTTTCCAAAAGACCACAACTCAGGAAACTGAGAAGTGCTAAAAGACAAAATTTAGTACTACAGAAGCTTTTAAAATGGCTTCTTAAAATAATAATAATAATAAYTAAAAAATCTGAAGCCACTTACCAGGAGAATCTTTTTATTTGCTGCATTTGCTGCCTGCTCCAGAGTTTTGGCCTTCTTCTTTTCTTTCCTTTTCTCCTTATCAGCAAACGTGCCACGCATTTTAGAGATTATGTCAGAGTCTGTTTTTGCATATTGAATGCGCTTTTAAAAAAGACATAGAAAAGTACATTTTGCAATTCATTATATTGACTATACTACACTTTGCACAATCAATAATTGTGTTCTACTATACCTTTGTGCAAATATCTCCTCTGGGAATTTCTTATATTACTAAAACTGTTCTGAACTGTAGATACACTTAAAGAAGCCTCGCTTGTTTTAACTCGCATTGAAATTTGAACTCATAAGTCAATATCATGTTTTACATATGCCTATCAACACACTAGATGCAAAAACAACCAAAAAGCTTAAATCCAAGCCCYCAAGTAAAGGCTTAACCATCTCTATAGCCAGTAAGGTTCTGCAGCGATTTCTCAGATCACTACTGAAATGCAGAAAACTGAGCTYGACAACGCTCTCAGGCTTCTTAAATGCAAAAATTATGCCAAGTATGTGCCTTAATCTAAACTGAATAGCATAAAGTGTGTTAGTAGCATATGGCTTCTCCAGACAAAGGCTAACCAGAGCACTCAAGATGATATATGGATTCAGCAACAAGTATATAAATGTTTAGCATAAACGCAGACACACACATATGTACAATCCTGCCTGTTGTCAGGSACCACCTCTCCAAGTACAGAATGACTTCAGAGCAAATAAAAGAGTGTGTTTGTCTAGGGGCAGATAGAGCAAGCATGCTGCAAACAATCTTCAAAGAGGGAAGGAAAAGAGGTCAAAGCTTCCTGTTATTTCCTGTGGAGTTTTACTGAGCACAAAATTCTATAAGTGACAGAACAGACTCCTGCTAGAGAATTTGGAGGGGTTAATGAAACAAACTTGTGGGCTCAGCAAMTTAAGAACCACTTGTGTTCTCCTTAATGCTCAAAAGAATTGACCTGAAAGCCAGTTGACCTGAAAGCCAGTAAYAGATTCCCCCTGCCACTGAAGTTGGGTTGGCCATCTGCATCTGTCAAAAATCTGTCAATAATATATAATTAAGGGAAGCCTAATTATCCAAACAAGCAACAACAGAAGTGTACTAATTGTTGTATTACTCTGCAGTCATGTATATTATCAAATCAGCTTATATCAAGCACTGCTGCACTTGATTCACTGATGTTATACTGAAACTCTGTCATTTGTGTCATACTAATTAATGTATGAATGAGCAAAAACTACTCATCTGTTTCAAGAAAATCACCATAATCATTTGTTTTGATTTATAAGGAGTAGGCCATTAAAAGGGTTTCATCCTTCTCACTGCTGCCTACAAAAAGAAGTATACTTTAGCTATTTATTAGGAATATCTAGAATAACCTTAATTACTATCACAGACTCAAGTGAAAGCAGCTAATTTCAAGACCATGACAAACTTAATCTGTGAAAAAGGAGACATGATTGCTGAGCAGGAAGTATTTTACAGTTTACGCATTTTAGTCTAGAAAAGAAAAGTGCAGTTTTTCAATTCATAAAACCTAGGAGCTAAATTCAACATAACTACAGTGTGTCCAAACTGTGTCCCTCAAGCTGGCATAATAATGTATTAATCAAGACAGGGCATCATTGAAAACCAGACATCAATTAGAAACATGTGGCAGTTAGTCTTCAAAGTGCAAATACATGAAATACTGATGTGAATTCCAAGGACCAAAACCTTGTATTGCATCATGGCAAGTTTATTTTAAAGCCTTATAATGCCCCCCATCCTCCTACACTTACCATGGGTTTCCCATAAAATGGAAAGCCCTGTAACTGCCTCAGAGCGTTAGTGGATGATCCGAGTTCTTTGAATATGACAAAAGCCTGTCCTCTCATCTTCATAGTCTTTAGAGCCACAATGTCCACGACATGACCAAACTGGGAGAATAATGCGTACAGGGACCTTTTCAGTTCTGTTGGGGATATGGGGAAAAAAGAAAAATAAAAAAATACATGAGTTATATGCAAATTCCTGCTTCTATAAAGTTTTTTGTCACCTACAGAGAGCACTTTTTGCTGGTTTTATCTCAAGTGCTAATATGCTACATAACTTTGATCAAAGTTGCTGCATGAAACTGTTYGCTTTTTTTTTTCTCCTAATGTAAAACCAAGCATTACATCCCAACGTACAAGTATTCACTCCGTGAAAAAGTTGTATCTCCATCCATTTTGCCATTCTAAAGCAATATAAATTATGCAAGGATTAATGTAGGCAGATATACACATTGCAGTGTTATGCATTACAGCCAAAGATTGACCAGTGTATCAGTGCCATAACATATGGCATAAAAGGCAAGACTTAAGGAAATAACAGACTGCAAGTTAGTAACTAATCAAAATGAACTTAAGGCAACTTGAAATTTTGCTTGCAACAATCCAATTTAATCTTTTGAGGCTTATTTGAAATATTTTTTCCTATTAGATTGGAATATGTTCTCACATGATCACACTAACCCTTACAGTTGCTACACAGTTGTTTTCATGATTTTAAAATCATTAAACTCCACAACAAAATAAGCCTTAATCTTACCAATAAACATAAAACCTTTGTAGCATGTAATTACTCAAACTTACGAATAACACAGCAAATCAAAACAAGTCAGCTTATGCCCCTTCCAGTGCTATTTTCATGGCATTAAAATGAGAGGGGGTAACAGATATTCCCACATTTCAGTGCAGGGGAACACACACAAACACGCCTGTCGCACACCTAACATTCTGGGGGGCTCCTCCTGTGGTTGCTCTGACTGAAGAAAAAAGAAACCCTAACTGTGAGACCAGCAACACAACCACAGTGCRCAAGCAACCAGAAGCTTCCTTAGGAATAAATACCTTCTTTTTTAATCTTGTCATTTATGTTGTTGATGTAGATCGTGTGGTTCGGCCTGATGTCCATCTTCCCCCGGCCTATGCGCCTGCCTAGGAGCAGAGCACACGTTACACCGGGCACGCACTGAGAAGGAAGCGCTGTCGGCCTCGGGGCACCCCGAAAACCACCAGCTGGCAGCAGCAAAGGCCCCGCGCTCCTCCCAGACACCGGGACCGGGACCGGGACCGGGACCGGGACCGGGACCGGGACCGGGACCGGGACTGGGACTGGGACCAGAGCGGCCCCCCACGCTCACCTCGTCCCGCCGCGACACACACCAGGCCGCGGCGCAACCTCCCGCGCAGCGGAGACGATCCCGGCGCGATCGATAGGCCGAGCGCCGCCGCATCGATGGCGCGTGCGCAATGACGGGCGCGGCCGTTGGGGGCGGGGGCTGCGCTGAGGCCATGCGGGAGGCGCTGGWGTTCGGGCCGCCTCCGTGTGGAAAAAAACCGCGACAAAAAGACCCAAAAGCACCGTTCTGGCGCCAGAGAGTCCGACTGAAAGGGAATTCTYCACCTCTCGGGTAGAGCTGAGCCTATTCCTCGGGTGGATGTTGAATCCACAGCTGAGTTGGACAGCATCACTTTCCGCCATACTCAAAACAGGGGCCTGTCAGCAGCAGAAGGTTTAATCATCCCTGGTGAGGAGACGGCCTGCAGCCAGTATTTGAGATAGAAAACACTCTCCATCCCTGCAAAGTGAGTGAGGGAGAGTACTGACTGCAGCTCCAGTAGYTCCCAGAGGAGAATGAATTTATTTGTTTATTTATTTATTTTCATTCTGTGCTTATATGGTTCTTGGAACACACCTGCCCTTGTMGCACCATGCTGGTTTTGCAGCGAGATAAAAGGGAAAATGCACCRTAAAAACACTAGCCAAATGGCTTGGTTTAAATAACAAAGATCACCAAAGGGCATGTGAATCATTTGTTCTGTGGCCATTTCCACCTCCACAGTAGAGATACCAAGGGATTTATGCACAGTGCAATTATTTCTTACATATCATTTAGGAACTGTTAAAAAAAATTATTATCGGCACATTTCAAACCACTTACGGTAGAAACTGCTATAAAAGCCCTAGCGTGTTTTTTTGTACTGAGTTGATTACTTCATTAGTTCAGGGCTCAATTTCTCTGAAAACTCTCACTCGCGGCTATTTCTACATGTCTTACAGCAGSCCCTCTGTCTTCGTCATGACAGTGGGATTAAAAACTTGACTGAAAATAAACCAAACTCCCTATATCCAAGCTACAATTAACCTCAATATAATACTTTATGTATCTCAGATGGAGAAGAGATAACATTTTAGAGATTTTTTTCCTAACTGCATCTCACATCTGGGGATATGGGATGGAAACTCAACCCCCTGAAAGTCTAGAACCAGTTTCCCATACTGCGGGTAAAGGGCAAGGCAGCCTGCAAGTCAGCAAAGCAGCCTCAGCCCTGGCCCTGCTTCCCACTCGAATGGTTTAGTGATGTATTTCACTATTTTGTTTGTCCAGTTTCTAGCTCTGAAGAGTTTGGGTAGAGTAATCGTCAAAGTGTGATTTTCACTTCTTTTGTCAATTGGCACAAGATGCGGCAGCTCTTGGGGAATGAAGAGAAGCAGTGAAATGAAAGCAGTGAAAATGCCTGTGGACAAATATTCATTACCTAACATTTGTTTTTAGCTCGGCGATTGCAAAGGCAATGTATCTGGGCATTTGATTTCTTGAAGATCCTTTTAAAATCCCTGCATGAACAGTAGCTCAGGATAAATAAACAGGAGAGATTCTGAGGTTGCAGCCTTTGGATTTTTGGAATAATTTTGCAGGCAGAAAGCCTTTATTTCTATGAATGAATGATCATGCAGCCTGTCTCAGAAGTAGTTTTRTGTTTTGAAGGATTAACCTGGTTGCATGTTAGAAAGAAGCTCTTGGGGAAAAACAATCCTTAAGATGGTTCTTGTTTGAACCGCGAGTTATGTGTTTGGACAGGTCCACAGTAACACTTTTCCCTTTGTAGTGAGACAGAAATACTAGACGGAGTTGTCCGTTCAGTTATTTTTGATAGTTTCAAGCAGTTTCAAGCAAGTTTTAGAGTTGTTTTTTCTTTGTTTATTGTCCTAAAAATTAGTTCTTAAAATGAAACAAAGCCTTGAAACCAAAGCTTCAGCAGTCTATTTGAACACTGGTTTTTGGTAAAGCTGCTTATGTGCTGCTTAATGAGATCAGCGATGTAGTCCATAGAGGTCACATATAAGTGACGAAGTTTGAAACCACTTCGTTGTCATTGTATAAGCTAAGGAAATCTGAGTATCTGCAAGCAAAAACAAACAAAAAAACACCTGATATATTATGACTGATCTTTAAAATAAAGCCCATGTAGTTCCTTTCTCTGAACAGCTGAAAGAAAGCAAAAAACAAAAATCCTAGTCAATCTGATACCCAAAGGAGGAATTCATAGTGTCCAGAAATTCTCACACTAGCTCAGGTGTACTTTAAGCACTGCTTATTATTCCAGAATTTGAATGAAAATAAAGCAGAAATGCTTCATCTTTCATGCTTTTCAGACAGCATTTCACAACCTGTTCACTGGGAGGGATATTCATTCCTCAGCGGTGATCTTTTCTGCCCCAAGGTTTGTTTTGATTCCTTTTTCCCTTTATCCCAAAACAGAAAGGTGCAGTGCTTTTATGTTCACCAGAACAGTCATTTATTTAAAAATCCCTGAAAGGGCTAAGTATTGGGAAAAAAAAAAAAAAAATTCAAACTTCTTAGCAAGACGACTGCCTGTAGCAGCTTTTTAAGCAATTCCAGTGCATCAGCTGCATAGCATGTTGTAAATGTGCTCCTGACTTTAACACGCAGTTTCCGAGAGGCAGGTTGTCGGACTATGTTGGAGAATCGAAAGGAGAGAGGACCCAGTTCTGCAGTGTGGCCGCTGCCCTGTCCTCTGCCCCCTTCCTGCCTTTTGCTCAAGGATAAGGAAGCCTGATGTTTTGTTTTCATTTGTGTTGTTATGAAAACAGTAATAAAAATCAGATCTATTTATTAAAAAAAATCCAAAAACTTAAAACCTCCTTTCTCTAAATTAAATCCTCTGAACTAAAACAAAATAGTAGCCAAAAGCTGTGTTTCAAGAAAATTGCACTCTTTGTTTGTTAGCATCATCAATTCTTTCAGCTATGATACTTTTTACAGTTGTTTTCTTGCTGTGGTAAAATTCTGGAAATATTAAAGTTACTCTGCTTTAGAAGTGTAGAAGTATTTTCATTTGACTTGARGAGGGTAGGAAGGAAAATCACATGCTGAAAAGAAGCGTACCTGTGAATTCTTTTGTGGTGATATGGGCGAGTTTGTCTTCAGTATTTTGTTTCCACCCCTTGATTGCTCTGTTCTGCAGTGTGAAGGAGCAGGATAGTATAACACCGTCCTAAACATTGGAGAATGGAGAAAGACAGTGAATGAAGCAACTGACAGGAAATGCAGAAATTCCCTAGTAAGCAAAGTGTTTGTCAGTGCTGTCACACGCACTTGCATTTTCTGTCCTTTGAAGTCATCATGCATGAAACCTCACATTTAAAACAGAAATGCTCTCTCCAAAGGTGAGCAACTTAATGATACATATTCAACTGGAAGATGCAAAAAAGAAGGTATCGTGTTCTAAAAATCAGCAGTTGCTGAGTAGTTAGGCTGACCCCAATCCACTGGTGTAAATTGCCAGAAGCAGCTGGAGAGGCAGCAGTGATTTACAGATTATTGTTCAAAGGCTGTTACTTGCTCTCAGAAAACTAACAAAGAAAGTGAATGGAGAGTGTGGTGGCAAAAGACATGTAGTATTGACAAGTGCATGGCAAGGCTTTGAAAAGAATAATTTGAAGCACAAATAGTGGAGTCCTACATTAACTGTAACCACGTGAGCAGAAGACCCTGTTGGAGGCCAATAAAATATCTGGTGACAGTGAAGAAGGCAAACAAAAGCTGAAAAACATACTGCAAGGGTTGCTTTTTATATAAGATTGTTATGTAATTACTAAAAAGATTCTTGGCCGTGTTCACAATTGATTAAAAAAGCCACACACAAAGTCCTCTACTGTTTATTATTGACAGTTTATACTTACTGTTTTTCATACAAATACAGTACCTGATAGACCTTTCATGTAAACTATCAATTAGTCAAGGGACCCTCACCAACCATCAGAACTGATTAATTATTAATATTGTTTCAGTGTGAAAAGATTCTGTCATGATGCATGTTGCTGGTTATCTCTTCTCTTGGTTGAATCACATCTCCCTCTTCCCATGTCTACAGAAAGTTGTTTCTTTTGACACAATTCTAGTTTATGACAACAGAAAGCAGACAGCTTCATTGTTTTTTTTTTTTAAATCTAATTACCGTGATTAAATGAACCAGAATTAAATTGTAGATACTTAAAATTTGTAGTTAATTAGTTATATCTAGTATAAGCTGCACGATAAGTACTTTTGATCTTCATGTTTTTTCAGCCATGCTGAAAATCAATAGAACTTGGATGCAGAATCTCCACGCGGTCACATAGAGGGCTTGTTCAGTAGCACTCGTTCAAATTCACTAATAAACTACTGTTTCCCAACTCCACTTTTCTCTTCAATGTTAGTGCTCAACAGGTGATGGCAACTACCCCTACTGTAGTAATACCCAAAAGGTCTCAAATGGCATCAGGGCTTCCTGAAGACAGGAACAGACAAACAAACAAACAAATCAAAAAAATGCACACCAAAAGGAAGGGTCTGTGCTCCAGATAACTTATAAAACCTTGAATGAAATCTTCACCCTATTTCCTGTATGGTCATACCTGTTTTTTCCTGGAGCAGCTTTCTCTTTTATCAGCCTTTTCCTTCTCAGATCAATTGCTATCAATTAACAGTTATCTGGACCTTGTGTTATGTTACACCACTAATTACATCTCCTTAGGCAAAAGGTCATCAGAATTTGCAAGGATACTGAACAATGCCCTCCACAAATGTTATATAAATAAATACCTGTTCTGCTATGTTTACCATTACAGTAGTTCCCAACATCTCTAGTAGTTCAGGTGTGCTGGGTTTGCTGAAAACAATGAAAGGTAGGTAGAGATTTTACTTTCATACTGGTGGTTCCAAATTGCTTCTGGGTGCTTGGGTTTCCTTTTATTCTTATTGATTGGTGGCAGTGCCATCTCTCCACATTGTAACTTTGCATTGAGAAGATGAGCAACACACAGGTTTGATTTATTGTGAATCAAGACGTATCCAGTTAATTATTAAAATTGCCTGGTTGACTCACACCCTTTTTTAAATGTGCCTTTTCATCCTCTTCATTGTTTGTCATATTCCCACTACGATCCCTTTTTCCTGTGTCTCGCAACCGGCCATTGAAAACTTCCTCAGCCGTGTTGGTGGGCATTTGTTTTAGCTGCAGCTCTTGCGGCAGATCCTGGTACGCTTTTTCACAGCACAGCTGGGACTTCCTAGCCGTAAAGCCGCGATGAGAAGTAGTTTTCCGCTCTGTGTAATGTATGGAAGAGGAATGTGGGGCACGAGAGGACATGAAGCTCAGCAGTGAGTGTCAGACCTAGGACACTGGGAAGAGGCTGAGGGCAGAGAGGCTTCGCGAGCAAGGACACAGTCCCACAGGACRTGAACAAGGGAAGCAGATCCAGTGCTCAGGGCCCTGACACAGACAAGCTGAAGTACTACTGATGGTGCAGACAGAAGCCTCTTATAGAGACTGATGCTGTGAACATCATCCTTWTCTCTTGAGTCTGAAGCATCTGGGAAACAAGGGGTGATGTCTGCAACTACATAGATATGATGGGCATCGCAGCCTGCTTTAAACAACATCCCGGGGCTGGAAGCCAATGCAGTGGGTGGCAAGCAGCTCATCAGGTAAGGGAGCCTYAGCAGCTGGTGGCATCACCGTGAAGGCCCTCTCCTAAAGCGGAGGGATTATAGTATGATGGATGGTTAAATTCCTGCTTGAAAGTATAATGGCCTGACAGTTGGACGGGTTTGCCCATAAGAAAGCCTTCATCAAACAAGAGTTGGTTGCACCAGCTCTACCCAAAGAGGAGCTTTGCCCGTCTGATGGGGTGCCACTAGTGCTTATTGGACTCCGTTTTCAGGATAAAGTGGAGCCATATGAGCAATAAGAGCCTATAAAGAAGCTCTGTTTCCAGAGCACTTTCTTAAGCCCTTCCAGCCTTGAAATGGCTACGATTCGCAGCAGCATTGAGCTGTGAAGCCATAAGCTTGTTCCTTGCACATMTTGTATTTAATTATCACTGCAGGTTGAGCAAAGAGCATTAGCCAGCCCCTCTAATAAGTTCTGCCTGGGCTTATATTGAAGTTCTGCCTGTTCCCTGTATGGATAGTAATAAAGCTCATTAATTATTTTGATTGTCTCATTCCTGCAAATATTTATTGGTTTAAATCATTAAGTTTTCAGTCACAGCAGACTTTAGGGAGCTGGAGGTAAATCACAGCATCTCTGGTACTTGAGTTGGCTGTAAATTTACCRTATTGAGTAAATTCAAGCTGGCTGTGAATTCTCTGGGTGCTGCTAAAGCTTCACTGACCRCGGAATAGGCTGCTTGTGTTTCGCYGYCTTGTGGTCACAGCCAGGCCAGGAGTCAGGCAGCTTGGCAGTGTGTGTTTCTYACTTAGCCGCAGTGTGGGACAGCSTCTCTCAAGTGTTCGGRTCCTTGTGTACCATCCCCTAGGAAAAACCTACATTAAAAATTGTGTAGGTGACCAGCAGCATCAA
Source organism: Eudromia elegans (assembly GCA_003342815.1). Classification (NCBI taxonomy): domain Eukaryota; kingdom Metazoa; phylum Chordata; class Aves; order Tinamiformes; family Tinamidae; genus Eudromia; species Eudromia elegans. Next base: position 1,002,665 of record PTEX01000132.1, on the reverse strand, counting down.
ATGCAATTTTTATCTTCTCTATATGAGAACTGTATCGCRGAATAGGTCTCTATGTGTTAACTTTCTAAAATGTTCCATTCCAGCTATAATTTACACCATCCTGCATCCAGCAGCATGAAAATAAATCTCAGCTCCAAGAGATGAGATGAGATCTGACCTCTGAATGAGTAAATGTCCCACCTCCAAACAGTGAGATGAAAACAGATGCTTGGAYGTACGAGTGTGTGAATCTGCTGGGTTAAAGTTGAGGACACGTGTGGRTTAGGACAGACTTTCCACCACACTTTTGGTTACGGAGTAAGGCTATACAACATTCAGCAGTCAGCATGCTAAATCAACTATAAGTTTCTGTTTTCAGTATGGAAGGCAAGTGTTTCAAGTACAAGCAGTCATATTTTTTCAAGAAAAAGGTATTAGTGACAAAAAAAAGCCTTTTGTTTAAGAATATTTTTACAAAGGATTTTTGTTCTACGTAAAATGAATAAAATATTTTCAGCATGTACATACTTTCAAATATCCTTAAGTTTTACCAAATAAAAGAAGGAACAGGAGGAGGTTTGGTTCTCTTCTTGCAAGATGCAGGAACTATGATATAATCTACCCATACTCTTCCGCCCTACTCTTCTGCCTCCTTAATTGCTTTGTGGGGGAATCTATTTGACTGATAGGGCTTCATTGCTTTGATATTAATGGTTTTTTAGATAAATGTCATCTTATGATTTCTATCTGAGGGTTGGTCCACATTGCTGCTGAAAGTGTGATCTCCAGCACAGAGACTCATTCAAGTAACAATAGCAACAAAGTGACAAAA
>PTEX01000132.1:984216-1001429 GCA_003342815.1 Eudromia elegans | reverse complement strand
TTCCTTCCTTCCTTCCTTCCTTCCTTCCTTCCTTCCTTCCTTCCTTCCTTCCTTCCTTCCTTCCTTCCTTCCTTCCTTCCTTCCTTCCTTTTCAATAGGTGGGGAATATAATGCCTCTTACCTTTTTCACTTCATGTAAAATCTTTCAACTACACAGTGTAGAACAGGAATAGTCTTCTATTTGCTAATTGCAAAGGTTTTGGCATGAGATTTATTGATCTAGTTTTTAACCATCAGTCACTTGGAATATTTAGTTCTTCCTAATGCTACGTTATAAAAGTGTTTAGCATGCATGAGCAACAGCAAATCTTTATTGTGTTACTGGGCAGGCATTTTCTGTGAAAGTGGGGAAGTTTCTGTAGTCTCTCCTATGATTTTCAAGTAAAGGCCCAAAACTAGTTCTGATCCCTTTGTCCTGTGAAGGAYTCAGGTTCCTTGAAGTGTTATTGCCCTTTTGGACTTCAGCACATTCGAACGTCTCAGATTCAAGCAATCCTCCCTGCAGGGAAATCTCTACCCCAGAGAACGGGCGGTCTGTCCTTCAGCCAAAGGGATATATCAGTGGGCARAGGATGAATACGGTCCCTGGGCGCTTAGGGCTCACATCCCTGCAGCAAGGCGGATTTCCATGAGTCCAGGTGGCCACAAAGGTGCCGCTCACCGGCCCTGTGCTCCTGCAGCACAAGTGACCGCCCGGAGCGTAGCGAAGGGGACGGTGCCACGGCTCGTGTGTCAGAGCCCCTTGGCAAACGTGCCTCATAGCRGGATGCCTGCTCACATGCAAGCAGTGCGGTCACACTAACTGTGCCCAGCCCCGGGGAAGTCASCTAGGGCTGCTGCCACCCTAAGAAACACCACCTCGCAGCCGGACAGCGTGCCAGGGACCCCTTCTCCAAAGAATCCGTCTTAAACGCATTTTAGGCTAACACAGGTAGAGACGTATATCACACAAAGAGGCCACTAACCCTTTACGTCTGCTAAGTGTGATTGAAACACATTGCTCACCCCCTTTCTCACTACCTGGACATTTCTATCCAAGGAAACCATCATGAGGGGAAAAATTCCCTGTGCAGGCRGTCGCAGAGCAGTGGTAAAGATCCAAAAGGTTTCTTTGCCCTACCTTCAAGCAAAAGAGAGCTGCYRGAGAGAGAAGCACAGAWGATTATTTATTCCAGAGCACACTCRGGTTTTTCTCCAAGCTAAACAAATTCTACCTCAGGGCATTAAGGTATTAACAATATTTGCAACACTATTACAAACCTGAGTATTGATTCTTTGCYGCTAATGTGTTTTGCCTTGATAATGAGACCATGCAATATTTCTTCCTTGTATCCATGTGTTATAAAGCCACCAGCTGTTAGGCATGAGATGTCCCTAGGGGAAGTAWATAGGAGTATGTTCATTTCTTAAATGAGCACTGCAACATTAGTTAAAGCCTCATTAATGCTGGGAAAGAAAGGCTGTAAGAATTGGGAGACAAATGAGATATTTGTTTGGGATTGTAGGAGTGCAGATATTGGATGTAATCAACGTAACAGAAATGGCAGGATTCTCCTGGTGTCAAAATGTTGGCAGAAGTTCTCTGTAACCAAGAAGGGGGAGTAACTGTGTTYTCTCTTACTTTTTGTGAAACTTTCACAAAATCCTAATTCAGGGGGAAAAATATCTGATTCAGGAGAAGTGTTTTGAGTCATTTGATTTTTTTTGTTTGTTTGTTTTTAATGAAACCAGGTWTCCTTTGGACTGAAAATGATGCTTGTTAGCGGGTGGTGTTTCAGATGACCAGTGCAACTGAGGAAAGCTGCCGGTGCACAGCACAGTCCCTGGCACAGCACAGTGGCAGGAACGAGGCATGCAGCCACCCCATGGATAACCAGCATCATCATGGAAGGGTCCTGCTCCTTCCCATTCTTCCCATCTTCACTGCAAAGACTTTGGTTCAAATCAGAGCCTCCAAAATTKCAGCTAACTATGTGGAGGAGGGAAAAAGGTCGTATACTTCAGTTTGAAAGCACAATTGTGTCTTTCAAAACACTTGAGAGAGCGATTCTTTTTCGATTTGTTCCCCTCACATCCCTTGCCTGCATGGACATCGACAAGAGTTTGCCCTTCAAGGAGCAATCTTTCCTCACTGTGCATATACCGCAAAATACAAAAACATGTACGTCTAATTTTCTACCTTTAGTTACTTTTGCCTAAGTTTAGTTCTAAGAAGGCTCAAGAGTAACATAGCTCAAGTAGGAGAGAGTAGAACATCCTAATGAYTTGGTTCTTTCTCTTTTGGTTTCGACATTAATGAGCCCCTATCTCTGTTTAAAAATGCAATGCTAACTATTTTCCTTTCCAAAAGAAGGATCGGTGATATCCTCAGTATTAGATTAGTCACATTACYGCACATTCGTGCTGTGTACTGAAAACAAAAGCAAAACCACACATTAGRTTACCAGACCGGTAAAGCCAATCCTGCTGATAAAATCAGGCTTGTTCTACACAATATGAGCAGAAATGGGACTGTTACATTTTGAGTAAAATAATATAGTATGTTTCTGAAAGTAAGCACCTACAAAGAAAAATGGAATTGATTTTTAGATAAAATGACATTAGTAATGCTTTCCGTGTATAGCAAAAAAAAAAGATTTGTGTTGGAGTCTGATATTCCGGGAGAAGATAACACTGATACACTCATTCATTTCAGTGGGACCCTAAGGAAATGTCTACAGGCTGTATGAATAAGAACTGCTCGCATTCATGAAAGTGCCTTGGTGCTTTGTTGCCAGGAAACCCTGATGAAAGCAGAGCAATGCCAGCCTGACGATGTGGATCCGCGCTGGCGCATTAATCCCGTGTTTTGCAGGCACGAGATCTCTATCATTTGCAAATGTGATGCCTGCACAGGCTGGCAGAAATTGTGGAAGGTCATTTCGCTAATGGTTTTGCAGAGATGTACAACATTAAAAAACCCCAAGCCAACAACAGCATCACATTAGAGCTCTGGAAAAAAGTCTTCTACCTCTTAGAGTGCAAAATTAGAAGATATGGTAGTTGGGTGTAAARTATTTGTGCTGTTTGTTTTCAGATAAGGAGAGTGTAACTAAAGCGACTTCCCTCTGCAAGGATAAGGGCCCATCAAACTCTCRTTAGTTAATAAGCAGAGAGATGCCCCTACTTTTACTGTGCAAGGCAAAGAAAGGTCCTGGTAAATCAAGAAAGAGTTTTTCTAAACCGGCTTTCATGTGAGCCAAATTCAGACAAGGCCTTTGCTGAGCCGTGGGGATGGGGAGGTAGTGTTGTGCAGGATCTAGCCTAAATTTGGAGGATTTTATTTTTGTTTCTTTTGTGCAATATTCCCTAGTGTTCACTCAGTGGGAAAGATATATCAGGTTCATGCTATTGCCTTCATAAAATGGTAGGGTTTTAAAAAATAATTTGTCCCATACAGGGTCTTTTATGTAGTCCTGCTGACTTTCAAAGGATTTGCATCAGTTCCTAATAATGATAATGAAATCCTATAAAATTTTATGATTATGCTTCTTGGGTTTTTACCACCCGTTTGGAGAAATTTGTTTAAGTGCGTGCACTAGGAATGTGTTGAACTATAGTAAAGACTTCAGAAAAAGCTAAGAGGAATTTTTATTTTGTATAGCAGCAGCTGTTTTTCACCCTCAGTCACCTCTTGTCATTAGGCTGGGATTTCCAAGCTCTGTGTGTGAGGGGAAACCCTGTAAAATAGAGGGAAAAACATCAGCATCCTTTTCCTCTGCTGAAATCTCGTATAGATTTCAGACCAGTCAAGGTGGCTGATTGTAATGAAAGTCTGAGGCTGCTTTTAGTCATTCTGTTCTTTAATCTTCAAGAAAAGAGATCTTTATGTGTTAGAATGACTGCTCTCTCCACATGATGTACTCATATATATATGGCTGGCCTGCAGCAATGTTGAAGGTAAGGACTTATGCCTCTGTAGCAACGTGATGAGTATCTTTAATATCAACCCTGCCAGGAAAAACTCCCTCTTCTCTTGACATCKGGACTGCCATTTCCATACCTTTGGTTGAAATCATTGCTAAAGCARCAAATCCTAGATTTTGTTCTTAATTATTCGTATGATAGATAACACTTCTTAAGAAATGTTTAAATTCCCCGTAATACTTCTATGTAGCTGCAAAAGAAGGTAATGTGCAGCTCCAGAAGGCTGCACCAAAAGGTTGCTTGTGGGCAGCGTGCAGAGAAGCTATTTGTACCAGCTCTTGAGAAATTAGGTCCTGTGATATATGTGGGTTTTTTTGTTGTTGTTTTTAACAGCCTCAGGAAGCTCTTACAGTGCTGATAGCAATCATCACCAAAGAAGATGATTTTCAAAAGAAAAACAGTGCAGTAACCTCTGGTAAATGTGTCTCCTGAGAGAAGCAAGAGCAATCTTGTGATGGGTTCTGAAGCTTCTGAAGGAAGGAGTCTTGGTAAAAGCCCCTGTTGCATTGACCTTTCCAGCCAAATGGGGCATGAAAATGGGGAGGTTAAAGAGGCAGAGCCCATTCAGCAGATGGGAGCTTCAGATACAGACAAAAAACAAACAGAACTGAGTGAATTAGAAGCCAAAAACATTGTATTTGCTTTTGCATTAGAGGCCTAATCTGAAGAGATGTTGCCTGAAAGAAAGRAATGAGATGATTTCCTGGAAAACCTGTGGCCCTGTCACAGAGAAGTAATGCATGTATCTTCTCTCTAATGGCAAGTGCTTTCTCACCATATTCCCTTATTTCCTAACCTATAAGAGAATGACTTTCCACAGTGGGAGGCTCCCTGACCTTRCATTGACTTTGTGGTGGGTGGAAACTTGAGGGAGACTCCTGATGGACAAGCGAGCACACGGCCATCAGCCAAAGGGACGTCTTTTGGGACTCTGTTAGTTGACAGTTCATTGGGGGCTCCATTATAAATGTAATGTCTGGCAACTGTGATCCATATTGAGCTTGTAAGAGCTTGCGCTGTCCAAGGCTTCCCTGATATCTTCCTTTAGGCTCCTGAGAAGCCTCACCTTAGGTTCAAATTTTCTCCTTGCTTTAACTAGCTCTATCCAATTGTTTATTTGGCTCTTCTTTTAGCATTAATCTACCTTTGAGTTGAAGATAACGTTTTCTGTGGTGGATACAATGGTACAAAGCACCTGCTGTAGAGATGCCCAATCTCCCTTCTCTTGAACGTTGGTCTCTCTGCTTCCCATGTTCCCTTTGAACCAGACCCTTCAGCTCCTTCTTACTCTTCTGTGTTATTGACTGTAACAGTGAAGAAAAAACAACACAAGAAAATAGCAGTGGAAKCAGAGAAGTGGTCAAAAGTGGAACGCAGCACCTTTCTTTTCCTTGGCTATTAAAATACACAAATATATTGATTGCCAYTGCTCACTCTTATAGGATTAGCACTGTGTATGCTGACTATATGTTGTCATGGGAGACTTCATTCAGCCCTTGAATGGTAAATATTCCTTAAGTTATACTGACTTAAATTTCAGTACATTATTGATTTACTAGAATCGATTTTGTGCATGCACAGGTTTGTTTTGTTTAGAGGCAAGACACGTCTCTTTATAATATGTCAGACCAGGCTAGTGTCTGAAGTAAAAGGCACGTGTGATTTGTTACCTAGCTAGTCTTCCACTCCCTTCTGAGCAGTCAAAGGATGAGATGGGGGTGAYGTGGGGAGCTGTTTCTTTTTTTTCCAACATATGGAATCACTGAATGGTTGMGTTTGGAAGGGACCTCTAGAGATCATCTAGTCCAACCCCCCTGCTCCAGCAGAGAACCCTAGAGCACAGGGCACAGGGTGGCATCCCAGCGGGTTTGAAGATCTCCAGAGAAGGAGACTCCACAGCCTCTCTGGGCAGCCTGTGCCAGGGCTTCGTCACCCTCACAGGAAAGTTTTTGTTCCTCACATGGAGGTGGAATTTCCTGTGTTTCAGCTTGTACCCATTCCCCTTGTCCTGTCACTGGCCACTACTGAGAACAATTTGGCTCCATGTTCTTTATATTCTCTCTTAGATATTTGTGCATATTGATCAAATCTCCTCTCAAATTTATCCTCAGATAAATTTGATCTAGCCAGGGTCAAATCTTCTCCAGGCTGGACAGGCCCAGCTCTCTTAGTCTTTCCTCATTAGATAGATGCTCCAGTCCCTTCATCATATTTGTCACTCCGCGCTGGGCTATCGAGCACTGGCTGTGCCCTCTTGAGCAGTTCTGTGCAGCCTRGGTGCTTGCCTGCTGTGGTCGTGTGTGCTCGCTGACTTCTCGGTTACTAAATGTGATTCCTTGCACTTCTTTCCATTTCCTTTATCTACCTCCTCTGTCTAGGCTGTAAGTTCCTTGTGCAGAAGGAGTTATGCTGCAGCAGTGCAATGGACTTTCTGTCTTGGCTGAGCAGATGCTATAGATGTTTTATATAGCAGTGTAAGTTGTTATTGCCAATAATATTGCYATAGCGATAGCAAGGCAAGGAGCTGAAACATACATTCTCAACAGCAAAGCTTAYAATCTGAAAGTATATACACAGCATTATCCCATGCAAATCTCCTTTATATGCCCGACTCATTACAGCAGTGCTGATGCTTCTCATATCCAGCACAAATGTTATCACGGCTGTTTTAATTCAAGATTCGTGGAAGACTGTATTAGTGCTCTTTTATACACACACRGAAGGAAGTGGTATTGCCTTAAATATTTGTAGTGCTGGTTATATGTCAGTATAAGTGACAATATCAACTGAAAGAAAGAAAAAAGTATTTGTTTCTCAGTTTGTCTTCTATTTCAAATTTTAGTCAAGAGAGGGTTTGGTTCACAATTTCATAATGACCTTTTAAAGAAATCATTAAAGCAAATCAGAAATGGTTTTTGCACTTTTTTGCTGGATCAGTCCTTTAACATGGAAATTCAGCTGGCCCTTCTCCAACAAAAGCATTTTGACCGTGACTTTAAAATAGATTATTTTTGCTGTAGTTCGAGCCCTAGAATGCTCAAGCTCTCAAAGTGCTGGCCTTTCACCAGCAACATTACATTATTATATAGAATATAATGAGATATTACCAAGCTGAAGAGTGAACACTTGAAACTAAAAGCAATTCCTCATTTTCTCTCTGACATGTCTCTTGTAGTCCTTTTTTTTWAGTGATACAGTACTGTTGTTTGCAACAGCTTAATGGTTCTCTATGAAAATCCTCTTGCAAGTAGGTGAGTTCTTATGCTGTCCTACTCTGCAGTGGGGTGCAGAACAGGTATTTCACTTRGGCACCACAGAGAAGGGAGCTAGCTTCCCATGGAGAGTTCTGGGATGAGGGTTCGAAATAGTCCTGATGACGAAGGACAAAGAGTCATCATGTGCACAGAGATGATGTGGCCAGAATATATGCTAAAAAACCAAAAACAAAAACCCAAACCAGCGGATTTATTAATATAATTTTATTGGTGCTAGCCTGCTACTGCAGAACTGCTGTAGCTCTGTTGGATTTCATCAGGCAAAGAGGCAGCGTCAGCTTCCTACCATGACATTTTTCCTACAAATGTACAATTTACCTCTGTGGATGTTTTTTTCTAAGAGCAACATTGGCCACTAGAGGGAGAATGGGTTATGTGTTTGCTTTGGATGTGTGTACTTCTCTTTCGAGTTAATGGCATCTCCTATATGCAGTTACTGGCACAAAACCCCATATTTCGAGTTCTGGCTTGTGTGACCTTAATCTAATTTTATCTCACTGAAGATACAGAAAGAAGTAAGAATTACAAGCTGTAGTTTTATTAAGATACAGCATTTGATTTGTTTTGCTTTGGGTGTAAATTACAGCAAACATTGCCTAATGCATTGCTCTGAACAAATATTATTACAAATTAAAGTTACAAGTCAAAAGGATTACTTACTAATAAATCATCATTTTCTTATTACTAAAGGTTATTTCTGAAAAGAATTAGGACTACGTAACAGTAGCAACTTGGGAGAAAAAAAATTGACAGGGTTTTTATAGCTTTGTGCTATAAAGACTTCCCCAAATAATACTTTTTTTGTTTCTAATACTGACTACTCCTCCTTTTTTTCTCCCAGATGATCTTTCCAATGAGCTTGTTTGAACTACCTCTTTTCYGCTAAAGGAAAATACACGAAACCCTTTTTGCGTCGCTGAATGGAGAAGGAAGTCACCTCGAGCCATCCGCTGGGAGCCGTGCCTTGGGAGCGTGTTTCCCTGGCTTGCTCGCTTGGCACATCCTGAAGGGATGCGCCCTCCGGGGAGGCTGCTCTGCAGCTGAAGCAACACTCACAGCTGCTTTGGAGAGCCCACCAAACCATACCTATCATCCGCCGGCCTTTGAAAGGAGGCCAGCTCCTGCAGCCCGTGTTTCTTTTTCAGGCARAACTGTCCTTTGATGCCATCAGTACTTTTGCATGATGAAGTTTATTTTGTCTTGCGAGGAGTTGAGTCAGTCCCATACATCCCCAGGGGAGCGTCGGCAGCGGCAGGGATGGATGTAGGCAGTGGGCTTCTTGTGCTGCTCCCGACGGGCTGAATCCTCCCTTGTCCACCCCGCACGGAAGCACAGCTTGTGTTCATTGGTCAAACGCTCTTGCTCCAATGGTTCCCATATGTTCCTTTCTTCAGAGAAAGACCACCCGCCCTCTGCAGCCCCAGGTAGCAATCTGTCATCACACACTTCCCTCTATTTGCTATTTATATTTTTGCCTTCTTCTTTTACCCCTTGAAAGTCTCAGCACGACTCATACGCTATCATGCTGGGCAGCAGACTTGGCATACTAATAGGCATGTTCCTTATTAGAAAGAAAGCTATGTTTATTTTCWTGGGAAAGTACCAGTAAAAAGGTTTTCCAAAGTGACTAAATATTTAATTCCAATCGAATGAAGCCTGTAGATCCTTTGAAAATGTRTATGTCCTCTTTCAAGTACCTCCTAAAATAGTTTGCTTCTGAATATTGCTATATTCAGCAGCTCAGACCTACACCATGCCTTTCCCTGTGATTTATAGATAAGTCATTATCTTACTAAGAAAGCTTACCCATACTCCACGCTGTTTTTCCKCAGCTCCTAATCTTAATGTTAAGTACAAAAAGACTTTATGTAGAAAAGGTTTATTAGGAAATAAATGTGCATTATATTAATTCAGAGTAATCTCTTTATTTCTCTCCAAATTTGGCCTATCCAAATGCTCTTTGTTTTCTCCAGAGAATATTATTCTAAAGTTTTAAATTATATKTCTGTCTTTTTTTATCTCTGTAGATATTGATAAAAATTATCTGTACAAAATTTCTCAATAATTTCAGTGTTTCACCTTGGACTTTGCATCGATTTATATTTTCAAAGGTCCTTGTTCTTTTCTGATCTTGGCTGTAAGAAGAACTTTAATTTCCTTTGGAATTATTCCAGTTGAAGGTCAGGGACAAACTCTTTGAGGGTAAAGTACATCCAACTGTGCTTTTGGGGCACATGACTTACCCGTGTCCTACCTTAAGCTGCCATTCCTTATCAGTTACGCTAAACCATGATGTAGAACTGCTCACTAATTCCCATCCTGGACCTTCTCGGGGAAAGAAAAAGGGACTTTGTGCTGGGAGAAAGAATAAAAATAATGGAAATGCAAAATGAAAGTTTGCTTTTCTGTGTGACATCAGCCATGCCTTCTGTGGCTTCCATGAACGTTTCATATGCTTTCTGAGTTCCTTCCTATGGCCTTGACCTGCAGACTGAGGTATCCCAGAGGTTGATATCTGAAGAACAACTTCCAACCTTAAACCTAGATCTCCATGACAGGAACCATAGCTGAGTTCTTGGATTTTACATGCCAGGGAGATGCCCTTCACACATTTATCTCCTTCTGAGGAGCTTGTCAGCCTCATCATCTCTTTTGTTCCTCTGAGTAAGCGCAGAAGTAGGTGCAGAGTTGTTTTCGATGTGAAACGGCAACAGGTAGATGCAAAATCTTACCTCGCATTAAATGCTCACRAAGAAGCTCGATGCAGCCTGATTCTTTCCCTATCTTTAACATCAAATATGGAAAAGAGAGCAATAAGAGGTATCCCAGATTGAGGAGTAAGGTGGAATGCACTGCCTGTTTAGCGTGTGCTGGAAAATAGACATCTGCTAAAAGCCCTTCCATTCAAACAGGTTGCAATGTTTGAAAAAGGCTGTACTAAATGGAAGTGCTCTATGCAAGGGATTTCCTTGGCCTGTTAGATGAATTACTAAATTAACATACCAGAGAACTTAACCCTCATATATTCTTAACCATTACTTAGCCATGTCCTGCTTGTTTCTCCTCTATAATTAGAGTATTTCTCCAGTTAGGAAAACATCAGTGTGAAAAAACAACATCTGGTTTTGTTTTTTAATCCACATAAGAAAATATTTAAATACATAGCTATTTTTAATCCAGAGCAGTGACTTTTTCCAATGGCACAAACTGCACACAGTTTACATGCTAATATATTGTATAAATCCCAGAGTACTACCAGGGGAACATCTGAACACTGCATGGGATAATTCATTAAAGGTTATTAGATCTATTTGCAAGTTGCTTGCCTGTCAAGTTCGGTCATATTATCTTTTTGACATAACAGATTGCCTTCATATTAAGTGAATGATACAACAAAAACACATGAAACGAGAGATCTCAGAGGCTACTATCATACATGAATTGTAAATAATAACTCGGTATRGAAAAATTATCAGAATATCTCCCTATTTTATTTAATAGAGAAACAACAAATTGCTGTATTCTTGGGTGGTTGAGAAAAATAATGAATGGAACAATAGACAATCTCATTTCTCTTTCCAGCTGTGCAGAAATTAAATGTCAACTGTAACCACTTAGTCTTCATTTCCACTTCCATGTACTATATTTTCGCTTTTCAGGCTCCTTAACTGAAAGTGAAATGAAAGAACAAAAACAACCTCATTTCTAAAGAGCCACTATACATTTAAAATGCTGGAGCACATTCTGTGAAACTCATGAGTGCTCTTTATAATGAAAAAAAGTCTCTGTAGAGAGCAACCTTCTCTTGTCATGTAAAAATATCTCCCCTCAATATTTTAAAATAGAACTAAATGGCTATTTTTTCATAGCATACAATTTGAGGTGACAACCATCTTTCAAAGCAGAAGCTGATCTCATGCAGATGTATACGCACACAAATACAAGCAACACAGTTATTTCTCTGCTATTATGTAGCTTTTGCAATTATTAATTCACACATGAAGGGTGTTTAAAATGCTCCGAAAGTAAAGGGAGATGGAAGGGGCAGTTAAATGAAAAACAAACCACAGAAGAATTAATTAAGCAATTAGCAATGGATAAAGAAGTCCAAAGTCAAAACAGTGTTTGTTTGTTGTTTCGGTTCTAATTTAGCTTCAGGTGTGACTGAAGCTGTTCTGGCTCAGTTTGGGATCAAATCTAACAGAGCATCAAAACTTCTAAATGATCATGGCTATCCAGTGATTCGAATGGTTGCTTCATATAGGTTGGGTTAATTAGTCAGATAATCAAAGTTTATTTACAAATAATTTTGTTCTGTTGGGTTGTTCAGAAGAGGGTTTGATCTTGATCCTTCCCCTGGCAAGCAGCAGGAAGTGGTCTCAGTGCTGGGGACTGGGCTTCAGTTTTGGTTAGATGAGCCAAACAACGTGTCCCTCTGGTTCCCACAGACCAGCTCATGCGTGCCTGGCATGTTCCTAAATCTGCTACGGAAGAAGACCAACACACCACGATCTCTGCTGCAGCATCCACAGTAGCTGCAGGGATCCGGCAGRGTCTTATACACCCCTCGTGGACAGCACTATTCATTTTCTGTGTGCGGGAAATTCAGCTGTGTTCTCCACATGTGCAAAYGCTCCGGGCACAGGGAATCATGTCTCCCATAGCAGTCTTGCCCTGATGCTGCAAAGCTTTGGTGCATGTGGTTGCAGATGTTTCTGTCCTGCCACAGTTTGTCCAAGCCTGCAGGCTTGACCAGTCCCTTGGGCCTGGGGCAAAGAGCTGGGAAAGGCCTCAGTCGGCCTCCTCATCCCAGTGTGAGAGCCAGGGACACTGGCTGGGGTGTTTCCTCATCCTGCTTGGGCTCTTGGTGCAGGGAGGTTAGCACAGGGTATCTACCCCATCTCCATTCCTTGCCTGACAGATGGGAGGACTGAGAACCTGCAAGACAGAGAGAGAGAAAATGTCTTAGAGTGGCTCTGCATTGCCCAGCAAGAAGCTCGGAGACACGTTTGAGTTAAAAGGATGGAGAACAGGAGAAGGAGGGGAAATTACACGCCTTCATTGGCTCTTTACCTTCCTGCCATGCCATTCTTGCCAGGCAAACTGAGCTCCTTTGCCTTTGCTCACAGACATTAGTCCACACATCACGTAGCTGCTAAACCTTTGTACCCTCCCTCACTACACAGATGAAGTTCTGTACAGTGGCACGTCAGTAAGGATGCCCTTCAGCTCAAATATCCCTCTTTGTTTATCCTCCCACAAGGAATTCTGATTATTCTTACAAATGTGCCACCTCGCTCTGGAAGCAGGCTCAGACAGCAGCTGCTCTGTGTTCACCRTTCTCCTGAACAACCATGTCTTGATCCAGCCTCCAACCTTGTGTGTTGGCACACGGCTCTGGGAAGGGATGCACCTGGAAAGAAGGATCGTCTACACGAGCCATGATACCCAGGTGCTAGATGAGCTACTGATAATGTCTCTACAGAAGCTTGCCAAGAGCAGGAGATGCTGTTTTCACAGTCTGTTTTTATTATTATCATTATGATGATAGTTGTGAAGGTCAATGAGAGAGCTGGACACTGATAACAAGGATGTGTGGGAATGGACCTGCTGACACCCAGCCTAAGCCATGGGCTGAACCCGGTCCCCCAAACCGTGGCAGGCACGGTGCTCATCCCCATGCTCGACTTGGCAACAGAAGCTGCTGCTACCAGTGGTACTAAATACTGCTATTACTTCAGCGACTGGCTGTGGTGTTTCCAGCACGCCCAGGCAAGGGTGGTGCTGGCACTGGGAAGCATCAGCTGCCATCCAGGCTACCCTAAACTCCTTCCTCGTACCCTCCGTTGCAGGTGGCAGCCTCATAGCTGGACTATGGCTATGCTGGACAGCATTTCCACGTGCAACGTTTCATTCAAAAGGCAAACGCAGAGATGAGCAAGGTGGGGAAATATCAAATCTCCCAGGGCAGCTCATTAAAACAGCAGTTCCAAGGGAAAATTTCAAGCTGACAGCCTGATACTTATTTACTTGGAACTGCATGCTGAGACCTGCTGGATATTGTGTAATTCTCCTTGTTTAATAGGGATTCGTGTAGCACTTGGTTTAATTCTTAATAGAGTGAAATGCTTTACTTTCCAACAGTCAGACAGCTCTGTCGGGATGTTGCGTGAGGAGGACACAGCCCGTCCCAGCCATCCGAGGCTGGCAGAGGTGCTGCCACTGCCCGTGGAAGCTCCCTCCGGAAACCACGTGCATCCCAGGGAAAGGGGCAGCTCCGAGAGGGCTGAGGCCGCGCGAGCAGGTAGGGCGCTGCAGAGCCCTGCACAGCTGATGGGGGGACCCACGTGCGCCCTGCGCCCACGCTGTTCGCTTGGGTTGCCGCGAGGAGAGGGGGTGCAGGGTGGAGATGTACAGATGCATCTTCCTCTGAAGTGGGTACTAACATACACCTGATACCTGAGACAGCTACTCGGGGAAACGCATGGCGTGTAGGCATTAAAAGGCTGTGTTTAAATTCTATGGAGAATCAGGAATGGGCAATGCTGTTTACTCCTCGTGATTCTGACAGAATGAAAAATGGAGCTGGCCTGCCAGGAGGACAGTGCCAAGAGCCTAGATAAAGCAGTTCACAAAACATCCCAGTGGGGAAAGCAGAAATGACATCTAATTCTGCATGGCAAGTTAGATTTTAAAAGCACCACACAGCTTGTAGCTAATAGTGCTGAGGAAAAGCAGGCCAGAGGATAAAGCTGAATGAGTGTTTTTCCCTGAAGGACTCAAAGGAATCAAGAGGAGGATAACTTTTATGATGAATTGATCTACAGTTGTGACAAGATAATTCTTTTTTGAAAATGTTGGCCACAGAAGACCCTCCTGTTATTTTCCGAAATAAATCATCTAACAGGGAGAGTTGTGCTTCCTAAATCAAATCAGCAAATGCAAACTCAGATTGCTCTGCTGAACTGGGGCTCTCAGTGGGCTCACAGCAGATGGGAAGACTCAAAAGGCAGAGAAATCCCCATCTTCTCATCCCCCACTATTTACCAGCCAGCTGAAAGGGTAGCTCAGTGTGCTCTGGTAGAAAAAACTCCATCCTGGTCTTTCTCAAGAATGTATTTCAAAATATGAGAGAAAAGGAGGATTGCAACAGGCCAGGTCTAATTGTTGGCTAAATAGTTCCTGCCTTTCAAGTCTATTTGCATTGCCTGTGGATTACAGGCATGGGGACGTGTGCGTCTGAAGGCTGCGAATGAAAGAACTCACATTATTCTCATTATTAATATTCAGATTGTCATCTGCTTGGCTTGGGACCTGTTTTACCATCCCAGGAAATGAYGGTACGTGCCTGAAGGAGCTTTGCAATGAACAGCTGCCTTGCAAGAKGTCAATTAGACAACACCAGGAGTACGTATGAAGTGCAGAAGATGAYGGAACGACTTCCTGGTCCGGAGCTAACCAAGTGAAGCAGAGCTTGTCTCCTTGTCACCACATTAYGAACTCAATGGCCCTGCCCAGGGTGCCGCCTGGAAGTACAAACTAAGATCTAAGGCAGGTRGAGATGTCCATCATATTATGGGTGAAGGGTAGGAAAGGGGGCCTATGTGACAGCATAAGGAGAAGTTTTGTGAATGTGTCATTAAAAAAGCCTGAATGATACACTCCCAAGGGACCTACAGAAGTATGTGGTATTAAACATTCTTTGGATTTACTTTGGATTTKGGTTTGTAAACATTACCRCATGTTTCTAAATGTAAAGTATTTRGTACTTYGAAATGTCAGCTACATTTTCAGCCTGATTTTTAAGGAAGGGAGGTTAGTACACAGCAAGTGCTGTGTATCTATGTGTGCCTTTATACTGGCAGTATTTTTTACCAATTTGTTGATTTTTAGCAATTACAACCTATGCGTAGACATCTCAGCAATATTGTATTCTGGCAACTTTTGTAAAAGTCAGTATGAGAAGAGAGTGACTTTATTAATGCCTCAGTCATTTTTAAAGCATCTACCAAAAAACTTAATTATGTGACATGTAAGAAAGCAGGCTACCTGCTGGTTCCATCTCTTGTAAACCTATCTTTTAGTCACTGAAATTGCAAAAGATTTTGCATGAGGTGTATAATAACTTAATGTGTCACATTGAAACAATAAGAAATTCAAGAACTGATGTTAACTGATGTGTCTGAGCAAATGGAATCGGGCCATTAGACAAGAGAGGGGCGTAGGCACAGACACGGATCAGAGGAGCAGCGCTTGTCGTGAATGTTTGCTAAGGCTGCACAAATAGTGTAAATGCTGCATGTTCCCAGCATGTGCAATATTCAGCTGGGCCCTGCTTAGTTTTCTACTGAGTGGTCTAATCTATTCTGTACTGTTTACRCTGCTTTTCCTGCTATAATTTGTGCCTTATTGAATTACAGTCTGAGCAGATCAGCGCTCGGGAAAGGGCTGATGTTGTGCACTGCAACTGCCCAGCTGTTCAATGGCAATTACGGCCCCGGCGCAAGGGCTAACGAGCTCTGCTGGACACAGCCAAGGAACCCCAGGAGGATGCAAGAGCTTGCGGACCACTTGCGCCTTTATGCTGGGCACACAACAAGTGAATTAGCTGGTCAGACTCCCACCCGGGCCTTCAGTCTCCATCTCAACCTTATTAAAGAAATGGAGGAATGTCTTCCACTTCATGGGAAGCCTACAGAGGTGGAGAACCTTGTTATATTCCCTTAGGACTGGCCTTTAGGAGGCCTAAAGGAGCAGAGACATGTTAAACAAAAGACCGTATCARATGTATTTCTTCATAGCTTTGCTGGGCAAGTAGAGCTCAAGCACAACTATCTGAGAAGAGTTAGTAGATGCTCTGCAGATTAGAGTAAATACCGCTCGTCTTTTCTGGGAACTCCAGCTGGTCCTGAAAACAGTAGTATTTTCCTGTATTTTTACTGGCACCTTTCTGTTTTCACCTATTGTGCATGCATGTACACATATATCTTCTTTTWACACACTCCTTAGTGCCTTATTCTTTCTTCCTTAGTGGTTATGTTCAGCGTGGTCTCGCTGCACTCTTCCCAAATCCTCTTTAAAGGTTCCAACATACATTTTACCCGTTTGCCTGGCTCCTTCACAGGTGTCCCATAGACTTTACATTAGACTGCAGCATTCCCTGTCAGYTTCCAAGCTCGCCAGCATAGCCCTATATTTTTTCCTACCTTCTTCCCCTTTTAACTACTGCACCAGTGACTTTATATTTTCCCTATGGCTTCATTCTTGATCTCTTRCTTTCTTCCTTTGGTTCTCCTCGTTCTTCCACTCTGATGAACGCATCCCGCTCCCCTCCCTCCGATCATCTCTAGCAGCTCACGGTRCCTGGTTCCAAACACCGTCCCCGGTCCCTCCGCGTTCGGCCGATCCTCCTCCTCGTGCCTTCGGTTTTAACCGCAAGCTCCTTTGGTCTCCCRCTTTCTCTTCCCTATTCTCCTCCTTTTCCCAGGATGTATCAGTCAGTAGTCTGTGCGATGATTATTTAATTTACTTAACAGAACAGTCAGCTTAGAATCCTGTTACTCCCATCCTCCTTTTTTTTTCTCATTTCCTTCCAATTTTCTGATACCACCTGTACTTACTATAAGCGGTCATTAAAGACAAGCTATTTGGGGCWTCTGCGTTTCAGCAGCTTTTGAGAGGGGCCTTCTCAAGCGAGTAACACCTTGATGAACCCAATGCTATCCTGTTTGCACAACGTACAAAGTGGGGTCTTGGGCATCTTGTAGTTACCACGCACTGCCACCTTGAAGTAAACCTTAATAAACACATTTAATCAGCATTTATCACATTATTATTATTATTGTATTTTTCATATTTTCTTTTTGCAAATTTAACAGCAACCTCTTGACGCTCCCTCCCCCCCGCCCCGCCACCTGGCGAAGGGCGGCGCGGCCGGAGCGGCGGCGYCTGCGGGTGCCGTTTGTCCCTGTG
>PTEX01000132.1:970750-984046 GCA_003342815.1 Eudromia elegans | reverse complement strand
GGCAGCCCGGCGGGATGCACCATGGCTTCGGTGAAGGTGGCGGTGCGAGTGCGGCCTATGAACCGCAGGTGAGTGGCGCCCGCGCTCAGCCTCTGTGCGCGAGGGCGCAGCGCGGAGCCGGCGTCGCCGAGTGCCCGCTCCGCTCACAGGCCGGAGCGGGAGTAAGCTCCGCGCTGCCAGGGCGCCTCGCGTCTGCACCTCCCGCGCCAAGAGGAGGGAATCCGAGGGAAAGCTCTACCCAGGCCCTTGCAGGACTTCCTGGCCCGCGGCGGAGCAGCTCTGCGACCCAAGGAGATGGCTCAGAAGCTGCTTAGTCCTTTGCCTCTTCCACAGGCTGAGAAATACCCCCTCAGAGCGCCCCAAAGGCCTGGGGCCTTTCCAGGCATCTTTGGGCTGCCGGGAGCTTAAGTCTTGCTTTCCAAGAACTTATAATGAAACAAGCTTKCTTTGGTGCAGGTAGGAAACTGCTGGGGCGCAAGGAACTGTCAAGAATACTCAGGGTAGCCTCTGAAGCGAAAGGGAATCTGCACGTTCATTGTGTGAAAGTGACCGGCCTGCCTGGCAGGCAGTGCAGGTGCCCAGGTCAGCGAGCCCTCCTGGAGCCACCACAGGGAATAGTTCCCCAGCTTTGCCTGGACCCTAAACAAATGTGGCCCTGCCCATTCAGTGTGTGGGCGGGAGCTTGTCATCTGCCTCTTGAGATATGTCCAGGAAATAAATATTCTTTTTTCATATAACATAAATGTGTAATATRCACAGTAAAGTAGTTTTCATTTTTAGTGATGTAATTTAGGGCCATTTGTAGTAACTACTCCAGGCTCTACTGGCAATGCTGRTTTTGGCTCTCTTGAACTATGAGGTAGCCAATGAAAAGCATAAATGGAYGCGGTGCAACTATTCCTTTGGTCTGGACTGATTCAGATAGTTCTTGAAAGAATCAACTCAAAAAGTTTTGAAAAGTCTCTACATTGCTTTTCCTTTGGGGAGGCCCTCAAAAGCTTATCAAGATAAAATCCATGTATGTTGGAAAATGAAAATATTGTAGATTAGCAGTTTCAAACAATTTTCCTTAGTCACTCTGGTGAAGTWGAGTAATTACAGGTCAGGGTTCACAAGCAGTCTTGTTGCTCACTCCACCCCTCATCAGTTTAACATGTGATTCTTACCCAGCTTTAAAATTATTCTGTCTCTGCAGTTCACTTTCCCTGGCAGAAGCTCTGACAGCAAGCAGTATAAAGTTTGATGTATTGCAAAGACTAGCGTTTTGGTGGTGTGCGGGTTTCAGTTGTAGCCTGGAAGTGCAGTGTGCTAASAGACAGAAGAGATGGGGAAGTGAAGAGCATGTGGCAGAGTAGCAATGGGGRGGTAGTTGTGCTGAATGGTGGAAATGGCAGCTGATAACTTGTGYGTGGGAGTCTTCATGTATCTTAGCACAAGAATATTGTAGATAGTGTCTCTGGGCCTGATGTCTGGATTGCACACGAGAGGGTATCTGGAAGAGGGCTAGCTCGGAGCATAKCTAGAAAAGGGAAGAAGACAGTGTGTGATACAATGGAAGAGGAGTGTGAGGGCAGGGAAGACAGAGGGCTGATGTGGTTGAAGCAGCGAGTGAGAACCTCATCCTTGAGGAGGTGCTCAGAGCAGGTGCGAGTGGGCTGTGAAAAATGCCTTTCTCGACACCAGGAAGCTCCTATCTAAGGAAATAAAGTATGAAGAGCCTTCCAGCTAAAATTGTTAAATCCTTGCTGTTCACAGGGTGGTGCTTGATGTCTCTAGAACCTATATCAGACAACTGGATTCAGTGACACAGGAGGTTTCTTCTTAACCTTGGCTTCTAAATGCATCAGTGGCTCTCTGGTGCATCACTGAGCGCCTTGGACCRCTTTGCACGTCCATAACGGTGCTCTCCTCCAGTACATACGGTGGGGTATTGTGACTGCTTCAAGATATTGTAAAACTGTGATTKTAAACCTTGGAGGACCCAATAGCTTTCACATTGCAACAGTGAAGGTCTTGTAAACCATGAGCCAGGAGTCCTCTCTTGCTCATTTTAGTTTCCTTTGTATGTGTCTTCCCTAAGTGATATTGTCTTTCCCCTTGCAGATTGCTGCAGGAGGCACTGAAGTATTTTATGAAAAAGGGATTTTTCATGAAATAAAAAATGAAGAAACTTAAGCACATTCTGCTGCACTTGTTTTCAAAGTGCAGCAGAATGTGCACCACACATGGCGCTGTGTGGGGTTAAGTTTCATTTCTTGTGTGAATTTACTTTGTTTTGTTCTGAGCTTAGTGATACAATGCAGCTTATTTCATGAGTCATTTTTAATTAGAGAAGATGGAGTTAATGAACAGCTGCTGGCAAGACTCCCACACTAGGGAGCCATTGCACTGTGTGCTGCTGCGACACCATTCCCTGCGTGACAGCTCATGGACCTGCCTCCTGGAATGAAGTATGTGGCAAGGCTTGTGGCTTAGTGTGGCAAGGCTTGTGGCTTAGAGTAGCTTGTTCCTGTGCTGCCGTGACAAACTTTAATGGAGTCTTTTCTTCTTCCTTTTCCTCTTCTGGGATTTACTCTCCCTGCCTGGACCTGAACTAAGTTTTTCTTCAATGCCGTTGTCAAAGCCTTTGACCKTTTTCTAAAAATGGGTAACATCCCAGGTGTCGCATAGAGGTTTTTGGTGGAATCTCTAGCCGTGTAATTCAGTGTGTCTAATGATATTTCAGTTACTTCTTTGAAACCAGAACTTACAAAGTTTAGTTACTTTATCACTGRCTATCCTTTTCTTTCACTAATTCAACATGGAATTGCAAGGACAGCCTTTCAGTTTGTGCTTGCCATATTAATATTACTATGAAGAAGCTACAAGCTGGCAGATTAGGTTTTCTTTCTGSAGTAGAAATCTAGAGAACAATACATTGCGTGGCTGATGCATCTTATTTTGGCAAATTAATGGTTTTTGCCATCACACTTCTAGTATAAGGTCCTTTTTTTGAAACAGTAGTTAGGCATGTTCATTTATTGCCTTGYCATCTGGAGGATTTGCTGGAGGATYCCATATCTTGTCTYATAAACTGCCAGCAGGAYTGGYCATTAGTCAGAGCAGCTGTTTYGTGAACAAAAAATGAGATTGTAGGAAAGCATTATAGACTTCAAGGCACTCTTGTGTGCTTAGTRGGCAGACTTCTTTGGATTCTGTGTTACCAAACACTGACTTCTGATGGGTTTGGGGTCTTGTTTAGTCTGTTCTAGCCCTGGTCTTTGTGTTATGCACTTTTTCTGCACAGTTCAAGTAAATACATTGCTTTAAATGCGTCTGATTAGTGTCTTTAAGAAGTGGTAAGAGAGTTATGTCTTTTTTACTTTGGGCTTACATCCAGTTTTCTTTGTGTGGAAGCCATAAACCAATTGATACTCAAGAAAGTTATCTTTACACTTCTTTAAAAGAAGACTGTCTAGAAGGTACTGAGTACATTGGAGAATGTTTAGAAGTTTAATAAAGGAAATATTACCTGCAAGAATCAAATTGATAGTAGTAATTCTTGCATCTGATAGGTTTAATCTTTGTTTTTTAATTCATGAAGTAAGAGAGGGTTAATGAGGATCATATGCTTTCTATACCTGAAAAAGATGTGAGGGACATTAGAATGTGAGTTAGAACTACAGTAAACTCTTGTTCCCTGTRCTTAACCTGTGGTCTCAATAGCTGTAAGCATTTATTTAAATGAGCTCCCTCTATTTTCCCACAGGTCTGTCCTTATTTTTAATCTAAAGAAACAGAAATTCCAATTTGATTTTTAAATGAGCAAGTTGTARCGTTGCACACGCTCTCCTTGGGTTTTCTCCCTAACCAGAGCTGCCTGGCAGGGATGTCAGGAGTGCTCGCCGGCAGCTGTAGAGCTCCACAGGGTTGCATAGTCATTCACAGTTCCTACCCAACATTAATTGCTTTTATGTTTGATATTGGTGAGAAATTGCAAATATGTTTTACCATGTAGGCTGGGCTTTTGTGCAACTCTGGGATTTCTTTGGATTGAAAGCCCTACCAATACTGATAGTTTAATCGTGTGGAATAGATTTGTGGATTATCCATTAGGTATGAGGATGTTCTGGTTGATTTTGTTTTTAATGCCTCTCAGTTAGGCAGCTCCTCTGCTTTCAGGCCTGGAGTCTGAGAATCCTGGAGCTCTAAGAGCAACATTGTGTTATCTTTAAAAATAACTGCTTGTGAAATTCAAGCCATACTATCTATAGCAGAGTTTTCAACATCTCAATTTAATATAGCAGTGCAAGGGACAGATAGTCAAAACAGGTTGTTTCATACACAAGAAACATGTGACCAGAGTGTTTTAGTACCAGCAGACAGAGATAAAGATGAAGACAGTGAGAGGCAGCTCAAATCTTAATTTTCACTCCTCATGCCTAGAAATAGTTTACTTACAAGTTTGCTGATATTAATGTTATTAACTTCATATGATATTTTTAAGTTGAGAAGGGAAGCAAAACAAATAAGTGGAGAGCTAACTTTGCAAAATTTCTAATGCAGGAAAGAATTAGTTTCTCATGATAAATTGCTTTGTCTAAATACATAGTAGTATGGATATTTTTCATTTTCTTGGAGGAGGGAATATTTTTATGATAAACATGTATACCTATAACACTAATATAAAACAGGTAGAGCAAGAAAAGATGGAATGATTCTAAGCAAGGACACAAAAAGTTAAATATATTCTCTCTGTATGTGGTCAAGTTTGATGCATCTATTTCTGAGCACTGATTGTCAGTTGCTGCTCTTAAGAAATGTCAAGTGTGATAGGAGAAACATAACTCAAAGCTTGAATATAGTTAAACATTGCAATAATAATGTGACTCCCTTTCTGAACTACAAAACGGTTGAGTGTAAGTCATCTATCAGCAAGTTCAGTTTGATGTTTCTTGTGTCAACACTTTGAATTTTTATTTTACTGGTGATGCTTGTGATTTGATTTATGATCATCTAGTTTCTCTRCAATAAGGAGAAATTGGAAGATCCGTAAGGATAGCTGGGGCTCTGATGTGCCTGGCATAGATACCTCCGTCTTTCCTATTCCCTTGTGTACAGGTGAGCATGAGTCCAAGAAAAAGATGTAGACGCTGTACTTAGCAATTGGTTCCATATAAAGTTGATGCTAAAAGGACATTCAGTCAGAAGTTTAAAGTAGTTTTAGTTTTGTAATGTACACGCARTGTTTTATTTTTTATTTATTGCCTCTCATCTCCTCTGGAGAAGCAAATAATAGTTTTGGTTTACAGCGTGATCAGTCCGACTTCCCTACAACAGGTTCCGTAGTACCAGAAGAACCAGGGAGTGACCATGAACATGACACCATTCCATTTTTCTCTCCTTAGTAATTGTGGTCCTTTAWCTGAACCAAGATATGATTAGTGGACTGGTTACATGTGTTGACACAGTGGTTATTGCCACATTCCCGGGTGGCAATGAGGCGGCTCTATTAATTTACTAAGAACAGTGAGGCTGCCAGAGAACCTGAAGGAATACAAAAACTAATGCTTTTCTAAACTTTCATGAGAAACTATAGAATCTGATCATTATTTTCCCTGTAGATGAAATGAAGTGATCATGGTATGGCCATGTTGTCTGCTTGTTTGCAGTCCAGAGCTTTAAGAGMGATTCAGAAGGAAAGRCAGTTGGGAAAAATGATTGGACCTRCTCTATAAAGACTGCTTRTCTGACYGCCTGAGTTCRGTGCTAATCTGACTAGTGCTGGAGAGGCTTCTGCCTATTAGAAGTGACAAGATCATGTATTCTTTAGACACAGGGACAAACAATGACATAAACACTTATAAAAATGCCCTCRAAAGTGATAAAAGTGGAATCTAGGAGATGACAGCGTGTGAGTGTTGTCATTGTAGTCTGTCACTTTGGAATGAATGTGCAAATGAACTAATCGCATTTGCTAGGAAACATGAGGTGTGTATTGTGAAATCTCTGGATATTTAAAGAAGAGATGCAGTAAGTTGTATTACGAGGCTGCAAGCAGACTGAGGAGAAGGCTGCAAACTTTGCTGCTCTGTGCAAGGTGAATGGAATTGGAAACCACATTTTGTGCTCAGCGTTGATGATACTTAGGATTTGGGAAGAAAAACACACAGAAGAGTATAGTGGTCTGAAATAAAAGTTTAAATTAGTGGTGGTCACTATCTTATAATTAGTATAGTAATAGAGAAGCCAGTTTTTAAGTTCTATTTTTTTTTCTCTAAGGATTGTAGTACATTCAGAGTTCAGTGTTGATTATGTAGGAATAGAAGAAGAGAATGACGGGAGGGGAAAAAAGCCCTCAGTTATTTTACTCAGTAATATAAAGAGAATTTTGCAAATATAAAACAATATAGTCACTCTCTTGAAGGATTTAAATGACAAAACAGTCTAGCCATGTGTTTCCTGAGGGTAGTAAAATGRGATGCTGGCTATCTGGGTTAATGAGTATGCTTGAATGAGAATATAGCTTTTCCTAGCATGAGAAGTTAAACAGAGGAGCCACCACCCAGGGTGAGAGTTGGCTGAGAATGTGGATGCCACAGATCAGGATATTCAGGAAAATCTTCCTGGACTGTAGGCTTTTCCCTATTAGAAAATCTCGGTAATTCTGAACCAAACTGAAACTTAGAGGATAACGAACAATAAAGAGTGCCAGCAGTCTCTGATGTTTTCTCCCTTCCCTGTATCTTATTGCTGTTAAAGTACATGGTCTTCTGAAAACCAGTGGCTTGTGGCTTAGTTTCTTCCTCTTTTCTTTCCTGCCCTTTCCTCTCTTGCTAAGCTTTGAAGTTTTTGTTTGGAACYCAAGACTTTGAACCTAAGAATGGGATATACTCATAGTTTGGCTCTTGCAAATAATTCTCACAGAAGTTGCTTTCGATGCATCCTGCAGTGAGCCTCTACATGAGTATCTTAAGTTCAGTTTTTTGAACCTCATTRTCTGAATCATATTGGAAAAGATCAACAGAAAAGGCTGGAATCATTTATTCAAAGAAAAAAAAAAAGTGAACCAAATATGTACCTTATATGTTATGACTGCCAGAAAAGATTAGGAGATGTGAATCTAGAAATGCTTATAAAGTTTAAATGTTGAAAAGAAGAATTAATTATTTAGTTAGGGCTCCTTCACAATATGGGATGAAGCTCATCATGGGGCAGCTTAAACTGTATCTAAGGAATTACTGCCTAATGAGATAGTTTAGGCWGTGGAATAGTCTCCCAAGGGGAATGAAAACTCAGGCAGTTGGGAAGACTTAATTCCTTTAAAGAAAGTCTTTATAGAAAATGATCTTGCCTGAATGGAGAGGTGAAACTAGACCTAAAGAGTTTGTAAGGAGCTCCTGGCATTCTCTGTATGTTTTTGTTTTTTTTTTTTCTTTCCCTACAGATCTTTAAAACAGGGCACATTGTAAGTTGGATGCAGAGTCTCTAAAACTGTATCTTTTCSATTCTCATATATAAAGCCAAAGGAGTCAGGGAGAGAGAGTCCCAAATGCAAAGCTCCATCCTGTCAATGAGAGCAGAGCTAGATAGAGCTGAGCCGACTGCTGCTGAAGGAGCACTCAGATGTTTAAGCAAAATGCTGTTTGAARAGTTAATGCCTGGAGCCACAGCAAAGCCTGCAAAGGCCATGAAAGAACAGGAAGCCCACATATATCCTCTGTTGACATATGCTTATTTTCCTGACCTTTTCAGTTCTTAATGCGAATGCTTCAAACTTTTTCAAGCGCTGCAGGATTTGTCACAATTGCTCCACTGTTTCTTCTCTCTATAGCACTGAAGGACAAAGACATACCAGTGCTAGCGTGGCTGGTGCAAAATAGCAGCATGGGCAGTATATAGCAGTAGTTAAAGTCGCACCATTTACAAAGCCTGGTCTTCCAAATTTTACAGGTGTAAGCATTTTGAACTTTGGCTAGTTTGGGAGTAGAATTTCTGAGCTCCTTTATTTCAGTGTTACAAAACACTTTGCCAGGTTACCTCTGTGCCTTATTTCAATGATGAACCATGTGGTGATGATCGATACCATCCATGTTTTGCTTTAAAATCTGCCTTTTTTTTTTTATTATTGACAGTTCCTTGGGAACGGAAGATGGGAATGGATCTCTCTGTATTGTGACTTTCTCTGATGAAATGTAGGAGGGGGAAATGTGAATCTTTCAGTTTCTCAGTCGTTGTTTATTTGAAATTAAAGCCAACTTTGAAATAAATRGGATTAGCACTGAACTGTCTTAACATAACGGAGCACTTGAACTAGAAGACTCTCATGAATTTGAGTATCTGAAAAGCAGGTATTGTTAGTAAGAACAGCTGACTGAATTGAGTCCTTTATTTTCTACTAGCTATAAGAAAAAAAACAGACTTTCTTTCAGTGATACCTAGAATAAGAATGGCATATGTGGCAGTAGATATCGTAGTGGMTGAGGGACTAATATGCTTGCAGTTCAAATCTCAAATGTTTCAAATGCCTCTCTGCACCTTCCCCTCTCGAGGTTGGTAAAAGTGAGTCTTCAAAGCTCTTCCAAATGGTAGAGACTGTAGCTCTTGCAGCTCTCAGGGATGTACAAATGTGCCCTCAAAAATAATGCAGAGTGTNAACCTCGTGAAATATTAAAAGCAAAATATAAAGTGGACTAAAACCTAAATGTCCTAGATAAACTTTATGGTTACATAATAATTACAACAGACCTCCAAAATGTCCTTCAAGTGAACTTGGTTGCATCTGCCATTCTGTTCTGCCTTGTTTCTGGAAGAAAAAAAAAAAGTATTTGCCACACTTTTCCTAAAGACTCACAGCAGAAACATGTAGGAGGGGACTTCACTTGAGGATGTTTACCAGTCTGAAATCTGATGGTCTGAGGACCGCTAAGAATAGAAAAGTTATAGTGAAGATAGCTTGCTACTTGAAACTGAAATATTATTCAGGTAATTATGGGATCTTTGACCGTAGCATGTGTGCCCATATACAACCTCTCTCTTATCTCTCTCTCTCACTTTTTTTTTTTTTATATAAGCCAACTCTGGAGTCTCTGAACAGATTCAAGAATTTGCTTACGTGGATACTTGCTAGAGCTCGCATCTAAAGTGTTGGGAGGCAAAATCTACCTACGGTGCTTCTAGAAGAGGAGCTTCAGCAGGCAGGGTGGGCACGAGTTTTAGTGTACTGCACAGTCTGTGTGCAGAGCTTCCTGAGTAAGGCAAAGTATAAGATAGAACAAGAACATAAGTACATTTGTTTTCCGAGAGTGCCTTACTACTGTAGTTAAACTGAAAGAACAAATACATGTGCTCTAAACTTGGAGGAAATTTCTGTTTCTTGATATGTAAAATTCTTTCTTCCTGTGTTCTGAGTTGACTTTTCTGGCATCTTGAGCTGAATCTTATTATGTTGTGAAGCCCATCAGTCAGTCACCTCCATTACAGTAACTTTTGAACCTATTGGCTGATGTTGTCCAAATCTGACATTGTGGTAGAGGTCTCAGAGATCAGTCGTGTTGTTCAGAGGAAATAGGAGGTTGGTAGAAGTGAGTCTTCAAAGCTCTTCCAAATGGTAGAGACTSTAGCTCTTGCAGCTCTCAGGGATGTACAAATGTGCCCTCAAAAATAATGCAGAGTGTCAGTTTTTATTCATTTTATTTGACATAGACCATATAAGTTATTACCTTTTAGGCTGTGTTAGTGCATAGGTGACTTCAGTAGTTTAATTGTGATTTTGTGAATATCAAGAGTACTGGGTTACTTTGAGCTAAGGATAGGTTGGCCTATTATTTGCTATGCAGAGAACTCTGGATTTTTTTTWWAATTTGTATAGAGAAAAATCACCTYGGACAGTARTAGTACAGGTGASCCAACCAAGAGTGGATTCCCAAAAATCTCAGGATTAAATCAGATCATATGGCATGTGCTGATTTTAATTCTGAAGCAACAGTGTGCTGAGGCTTTTTGAATTAATGATGTTTATGGGAAAACATCTTTAACCTGGAGAGTTGTGAAGATGTTTTGTATAGAGCCACTCAGATTTTCCTTTATGCTAGACCCAAATATGTTTTCTTTTTTAATATTTGCGTATTCTTCAATGACTGTTTATAAAATAATTTAGCAGGAGTTTTTAAATTAAAAATTAATGACCTCCCATAGATATCAAAAAATTGTGATATTCCAGATTGCACCAGTAAAAGCAGCTTAAAACAGTAGTCAGAATAGTTACTTTACATCATAGTGATTACAAAAGTAACAAAAAAAAAATCCCTCTGCATGGATTTGTTTGACTTTTTAAAGCATTTGAGAATTGAACCTTCCCCTTTTAAGAGTTACTTGAACAATTGCTCTTGGCGCGTGCAATTCGATCAGGCATCGGAGCACAATGTACAACATAAGTCAGGGCATGACCGAGCTACAGGAAGAAGCCAAGTTCTGTGTGACACACTTTGAGTTTTTTTTTAGTCAGATCTACCTTAAATACTCTGGGRTTTTCAGCAACCATCATGCAGCCATGTTATGACCGCAGAAATATGCTTGGCTAACGAGCGAGTAGAGTGCTACAATTGGAAGTTCATAATGCTGTGCCTAAAAGATAAATATAAGAAGATAAGGCACTTTTTTGAAAGAAAAGAACATTGAGTATGGTTGAGTTCCTTTGCGTAAGGGCTCAAACTGTTTTTGAGTAGTTGAAAAACAAAATGATACACCTGCCCTTCAGCAAAATCTTCTAGTGGATGTTCTGTTAGATGTCTACAGTTGAACATCTTGTCAAGAGTTTATTTTACAGATCCTCCTTCCATTCTGACAGTGAGGCCCAGGAGGCCGTTTAAGGAGTACTTGTGTCTGTAGCTATTGCAGCCTTGCAGGTATCTGTTGATGGCATTTTCCTTTTTCTTTCCATTTTGGCTTTTGCCTTCATCTTCTGAAACATCTCTCATTCTTGCTGTTTTCTTCCCGGAAGTCACCCCTCTGACATCACAGCTCAGAATGGGAAGCCTAATACAACTCCCAGTGGGATAAGCTGTATTAAGTACTCTAGTGCCAGAATAATAGAGAGCAGATTAGTGAAAAGCCCTTCTCTATTTAAACTTCCTTTTCCTTCAAGGGACCTTATAGGTGAACTTGGAAATAGGACTAAACATTTATTTTTAATGATGGTGATTTTTCTAAAACTTCCCTTGTTCCTTTATGTTTGAAGGGACAGTGCTTTTCTGTGTCCCACTCCCTGCTTTCTGCGAGAGGACCTTTAGAAAGTCTTGCAGAGCACTAAGTGACTTAATGAATCTTATAAACTGGGAAGTTCCTTCCTGCTTCAAAATCCACAGGTTTTGAATGTTAACTCATTGTTAACTCACTGTTAACATTTGACTGTGAGTGATCTGATTTGCACTAGATACCTATGGAATTGCAAAAACTGTTCTCTACTTTGATTTGCAAAGAGAACGTAAGGAAAGAGGAAGACAAAGAAAGAAACCTCACTTAGGTAGATCTATATTGCAGCTGTTGTGTTTTGATACAACTTCTGAGTGGGCAATTCTTTGTAACCCACATGTCTCATGCAATAGAACTGATGAAATCTCTACCCAAGTAAACTCTCGTGCTATGCCATTATAGGACATGCATGATAGTTCTTTTAGGCCTGTCTTGTTASTGATACTTGATACTGATACGAAGATGATCACAAGTAGAGGGTTAATGGGTTAATGCTAATGTTAATTGGAGGTATTTCCTGCTGCTGTGCCAAGCAACTTGCCTGTTCTGAACCTTTATCCTTGGGTGAGGAGCCAGGGATCACGGGGTACAAGTTGAATTTCCATGCGATCACCTAGTGCCATGTGGTGCATGAAATAGCAGGGAGGAATGCCTTGCAGCTGGCTTAACCACTGGTTTGGGAGCATATTGAGCTTCGAGGGAGAGAAGTTTCCTTCTGTCAGCAGAGTATTAATTGTGAACTCGTTTTGGCAGCCTTTGCTTTGCTTTGTAATGAAGGGAATGGAATTTGCAGGGGCTGCGTGTCTTTGGTTCGTGACTGGTGCTTCTTTCTAAATTGAGATGTGGCTCGTGTTTTGTACTGATGCTGTGAAAACTACTGGCTAGAATAAGATTCTCCTGGCCCTGAATGTTCTCAGAAGGGTGTCCAAAAATTGAAATCCACCAGTTTGCAACGTGAACCTTTCAAAACTTCTGAATTCAGTTCAACCCGTTGCTTGACTGTGTAAAAAGGTTGTTTTGAAGCACATGTCGGTGTGCAAGCAATTGTTTTCTAAGGGATCCTGTCCAATTATTTTTGCATAAACTATACTCAATTTTTTCATACTACAGATAAACTTCAGTATTAGATTTTAATGCTTTCTCCTGTTAATTTTCTTCACTTGTCTCAGGTTGACCTGCTGATTCTAACTATAAGACTCCTGTTTCAGATTGACTTCTCCCTATCCTTCCCCTACAAAAATGCAAAATGCTCAATATTATTGTCAGTATGAGCACAAAAAATACTGGCTTGTAGGCTTCTTATAAATAGGATGAGGATATTACCATTAAAACATTTTGTGTTTGTTTTCTATAGTTAGCATAATTTTCACTTTGGTAATGTAGAGAGCTGGCTAAATTCAGGAATGAGTGCACAAATATGATTGATTATCTTCCCCCTTTGCACCTCAAGCATGAAGGAATCCAGACAGAACATGCTAGCCCAAACTTGATCCCACCTGGAATTCCTCCAAACTTTAAGAAACTAATTGGAAAAAAAAATCCTTCTTTGGAAACATCCTCTTTGTCACCCATAACTGTCTTCTAGTATTTCAGTGTCTAAATGTAGAGCTAGTTAAAGATGCTGGGGATGATATGGAAACGACTGAAAGGCATGCTGCTAACGTACATCTAAATTCAGATGTATAATTAATTTTGTAATTATTACAATTATGTATTTAGCTCAGAAAATAACTTAATGTGTTGATATTTAAATAAGCACTTTATCTGCTTAATCTTTATTCATTARTTCAGATTCTAAGGTGGGTCTTGATCTGTAGACTTTCTACCAGAAGCCTGAGTGTAAATAAAGGTAACTTTTTAGATTTGATTGAGAAACATGGTAGAAGACTTAAGTTGTTCTGTGCAAAATGTCACACTATATAGCATTAAATTAGGTCTTCTTTTAAAAAATGAAAATGAGAAACTTCTCATAAAGTTGACATAGACAAATATACAATAATTGTTGGGATATTTTGCAATATAATACAACAATCTTTTTTTGTATATAGTTTATCTTTTATTAAG
>PTEX01000132.1:917549-970705 GCA_003342815.1 Eudromia elegans | reverse complement strand
CTGGCATTTGGTGGGTGAGTTTTTCTTGTTGTTTTTTTTTTTTTCCTCATGCGTGTTTTTATTAACATAGGAGATGATATGTTCAAGCTTGTTATGCCAGTGCAGCCTGTTTAATACAAATATGGCTATAAAGTGCATATTACGCTTACGACTAGGTATAAGGAAAATGCAGCTTTAGGAAGCAGATTGATAGATGTTGGCTTTAGGCGCTGAAATATTTTTTTTTATGGTGCTTTAAAAACAGTCAGAAATAACTGATAAGACATAGATGTGTGTGCAGGAGCAACACTGTGATGGACTGAAACAAATGGACCTTTTTTCTTCTCTATCAAATTCCGAGGAGCCACAATCCTGTGTATCACTTCCTTAGCAGTTAGAGCTTCTTTCTCCCCCATGCCTTTTCTTTACATCTCAAAAATATGTTGTGTACCCACATATAATCAACACTTCAGAATTAGCTCTGAGTTTTTGTTATTTAGTCCCTTTTGCCTTGGCTAATTTGGGACTGCTTCTTACCACCAGGATAGTGGTAAAAGGCCAGGATTTATTTTATAATATGGTGTTACGAAATTCCTTAGAGACACATAATGAACTTCTCCAGGCTTTGGATCAGACTCCTTCAGCTTAAGAACAAAGCACTTGATTTACTTGCAGTCAGACTTCCTAAGCAGGTTTTYCCAAGCTCCTTTTCTGTTACTAGAAGAAGGGATTTGTATTTGGAGGCAAGCCCAGGTGCTTCAAATATCTGTAGTGGCAATAAATAATGTAAATAAAAAATGTGAAATGTTAATTTTTTAATTAAAAAAATTAATTTTTTATTTTTAATAAAAAATTTTTAATTTTTAATAAAAAAGGTAAAATTAAATAAATTACAAAATGAAAATGAAACAAAAATGGATTCACTTGCCTAATTGACTGTGGCAAGCAATTTATTGAATAGAGATAAGACTGTGAATAATTGTGATATGTTTGGTTTGACATACAGAAGTCTTGCTTTTATTTTCAGGGAGAAGGACCTGAATGCAAAATTTATTATCTCAATGGAAAAAAATAAAACAACAATCACAAACTTAAAGGTGAGTAAGCACAATTTTAAAAGGGAAATTCTAACTAAGTAGCTGCCAAAACCTGACTGGGTGTTAACTTGCCATAGGACGCTATGGAGAACAGCCCTTATTTTCGGAAATACTTCAATTAATTCTTTGGGAAAACATGTTAAACTGTTACTGGTTTACTGTTACTGTTACATGTTAAACTGTTACTGTTATGGTTCATAAAMCCATAGTTTTATGAAAAATATTCTGTAGCAGATATCTCCTAGGTTTTCCTAAAGTATTTATTATTCTAGTCATTAATTAAATAGAAGTTAAAAGCCTAAAAGAGAGGTATATCCCCAGTGGCTAATAAAACTTCAGGTGACCTGCAAAAGCAATCTGGAATTTTCATGAAAATCAACTAAATCCAATGTGCCCACCACTTGCTCTGGTATTTTGATGATCTAATTTAACATTTCACTTGCCAAGAGAAGTCGCTCTCAACAAATAAATATTTGCAAGATAGTTTCCAATGGCAAATACATAAACTGTGTACTGAAAATTCTTTTTGTCTGGACTGACTCAGATAGCAGCTGTGTGTTGCCGAGGGATGTTACTAACTGTCCTGTCTTGAACATGATGCTGACTTTAACCAACAGGCCCATAAGACCACTTTAATTACAACTCTGCTCTGAAATGCCTTTTACAATGCAAAGATATCTCTGGCTACTATTGGCTATATGTGAAGAATAATCCCTTACTATAAGCTGTATTTCATACACAGGACTGATTTAAGTAAGTGTAAGTATTGTGACAAAAATGCACTGYTGTGTTAGAATGAGTAAGCTAAAATTC
Organism: Eudromia elegans; assembly: GCA_003342815.1. Taxonomy (NCBI): domain Eukaryota; kingdom Metazoa; phylum Chordata; class Aves; order Tinamiformes; family Tinamidae; genus Eudromia; species Eudromia elegans. The sequence goes on along the minus strand of PTEX01000132.1, from coordinate 968,816 downwards.
AAAGCTAAATTCAGTCTATGCGTATACCTTAATTCTGAAGGATGTCTCTGCTGATTTTTTTTTTTCCACTGTTCTTGGAGTAATAGGCTAGCTATCATTGTGTTCTTCTTACTAGAAGTAATTCTGTGTTAAATTTTTAGTCTGCATAATTATTCTAAAATATTTTAAAATATTTAATTAGCATATATTGTATTTTTTTTTTTTTTTTTTTTTTTTTTTTTAAATAGATACCGGAGGGTGGAACTGGAGACACGGGAAGAGAAAGAACAAAGACATTTACCTATGATTTTTCATATTTCTCAGCAGATAGTAAAAGTCCCAGCTTTGTGTGTCAAGAAATGGTAGGTTTTCTACATGTTAATAATTGATCTTTTCTGTGCCTTTTCTTTGACCTGAAAGCATTCTTTCCATTTAAACATCTTTCCATTTAAAGTACTTGCGTATGTTAGAAATTCCCTAGATGCCAGAGAGTTTGAGTTTTGGTTTGGTTTGTTTTCTTGCTACTATTTTATTTTTAAGCTTACTGAACATGGTTAGCCTACCTAACACTGTTAGGTGCTTTTCTCATACTGAAAACTAAATGCCCTTTTTCTAGTGCTCTTGTCTGATTTGTCTTGTGAGGTCAAGTTAGGAAACTTCTTTGACCCATTTTGTGGAAGGAGACATTGGATTTGTTTTTGGACAGATTTAGAAAGGTCACTGTTGAGAAGCAAGTATACATCCTTCGCTCATGTAGACAGGAACATTCTTCTTGTGTAGCTGAAGGCACTTTCTGATCAAAAGGTTTAGACGTTGATGAACCTACTCAAAGGAGGCCCTCTTGGTGGAGGAGGGACAAAACTGCCTTTCATCCTACATGCTCACAGTAGAAAGCCTGATGCTTTGAATTCTTAATTTCTAGGTTAGCAATATCTTATACAAGTTTAAAGTTATGAGGAGAGTATCTTCCATTAAAAAAAACCAAAAAACAAAAAACCCCCACTTTTGTGACCCCAGCCAACAGTCACACTTTTGATACCTCCACCATAGAGCAAGTTAATATAAGGGGCAGATTAGTATGGAATTAATATAAATGGATGTCAGCATTCTATCCTGTGTAGTGACCAGTTTTTATACTTCTGAACCTTAAGTGATAAAGTAATAAAAGTAGTTTCTCCCTTAATAACACCATTTTGCCTTTATTTCAGAGTAGATCAGGTTGAAGATCAGGCAGGATCCCTGATGACTTGAGGAAAATTATGGCAATGTAAGGATAGCTGCAGCAGCCTTTGAACCTTTAGACCTTTCTCTTTAGGCTGTGAGCTTTATGGTTTATGGTAGTAGTAGCAGTGTGCTGGCATCCTAGACACAACTTAGATGTCTGTATTCAATACTCTGCTTCTACAGCATGTGTCTCAATCCCAAACTCCCTACTTGGTCCTGACTGCTTCTCTTTTTCAGTCATAAAAATGCTTTTGTCCTTCTATCAAGTGTTGGATTAAATATCCTGTGTACAACACATTGAAAACCGAAGGCATTTTAAAACGAAGGGTGTGCAATTTCAAAGGAATTGCTGCACAAGCTATTGTTTTGATTGTATTCTTCATTTTATATTTAATTGAAAGACTTTGTAGTTAAGCTCTTATCAACTTGCTGCAGAATTTCCAGCTTTCTGCACCAGTGACAAAAGGAAGGGTGCTTTCRTTCATGTGCAGCTTGCTAGGAAATAAAACTCTTCTTGAATGCTGGTAATACAGATATCTGCTATGCTTGGTTTATGATTGTTTTATTTTCCCATTTAAAGGTAGAAAAACGGTAAATGAAAATCTGTCTAATACTACATGAACCATTAATATCCCTTWCAGATGTAAAGTAGGCTTTAATGCACAAAAACTTGAGCGGGAGCGAAAGTTAACCTTCAACAGAAACTGAGAACTTTTTTCAGTTTGCTGATGTTTTGTAACTAACAAAGTCCTATCCTAATAGTCTATCTTCTGATTTGTGTTTTAAGTTCTTGTGCACAAAAATTACTGACTGTAGTTGTTAGGGACATATGAATATCACTGTGCATACTGACTGTTCTGGGTCTTGCCTCAAGTCATTTAGCAGATCTACAGAAATTGATAGGAGGGAATATGTGTAAAGGCAGAGCAAATATGTATGGCTCATTTAAAAAGAGTTGGGAGGAAGCTACTGAAAACTCTTCCAGGACGGCAGAAACATGAGACAGCAAAAACCATGAAAGTAGTGCTAGCTTCCTGGAAAGGTGTGAGTGACTACTGTGATGTAGATCTTCATAAGTCCAGGCTGAGCAAAACCCTCAGAGAGGTTTTGAAAGAATATGAGAAGTTTAAATTTGTGCTATGTGTGAAAAAAAGTGTAGGTGGAAGTGTGTGGGGAATCCTGTTTTTGCATCTTTGTGCCTGTGTGGGAGGACAGCTATGAGAGCCCGTGCACTCTGGGGAATTTGTAGCTGGGGCCTGGATCAGACTGCTGGACATAAACACAGATGGGAATTTCAAGAGAGCCACAACCAAAACAGTAGCGCGTAAAGAAAGATGTGGCCCAGACACTGAGATAAGAAGTTAGACGCCGAAAAAAGTGAAAAGGAAAAAATAAACCTTTTGAGTACTTGAGAAGAGGAATTCAATTAAGCTATAACTTTCAGATGATGAGAGAAAGGAAAATCATGCTGCTCAGGCTGATCTTTGAGAAGCTGTTAGTAAATATTCCAGATGTATGATAGCACTTGAGCATTAATGTTTACAAAAAGTACCTAYCACTCCTCCAAGGAGTCCTAAAGAGGAATGTCATGACTGCGCTGTGTGTCTGCTGGGCTCTGCTCATGCCTTGGACACGTTACTTAATTCAAACCACGTTTGTTGAGGTGTCATGGCCATATTTTTGAAAAGCTTGTCTGCGTTGGGCGCCAGTATTGATATTTCACCAAGTCAGAAGCATTATTCCTTGCCCAAGAGACCTGGGAGGATATGGAGTGAAGTGAGGGGTAGTGTTGATGARGGATTAGGAATCTGGGAGGAAAACTGGTAGTGAGAACTGAGCTTGGGTGAGGGCAGAGCCACATGTGTGATGTGGCCAAAAACAAGCAGAAAAGGGTGAGCCAAGAGAAAACATGAGTAGTGCTGGATGTGATAGGAAGCATTTCCTATTGAGACCAGATATTTGCAGAATATGTAAAGCTGGGAATGATACAAAAAGTAAGTAGATACTATAGGAAAGTAGTAGGTGTTTGTGTGTGTGTGCGCGCTTCTAAATGTCAAGTGGATCTGTGACAGAAAAGAGAGCAGAAAACATATCRTTGCTCTGCTGTAAGCTAAATGTAGTAGTAAAATTTCTTTAAAGCACTGAATTTTTATCCTATAATAAATGGTATTGGTTGATGCYGGTAGCTTATACTGTGGTCTTCAAATTTTTTTTTCGTTTATTTTAGGTTTTCAAAAATCTGGGGACTGATGTGCTTAAATCTGCTTTTGAGGGTTACAATGCTTGTGTTTTTGCATATGGACAGACTGGATCTGGAAAGTCCTACACTATGATGGGAAATGCGGTATGTCATATTTTGCAAATGAACATTTTTATTCTTAACCATGCATTGARATTATGCTATTGCAAGAGCAATGCCTTATAAATTATTGCCTATCTTCTCTCTATTCTCAATTGCCATCATAGCTTCTGTAATAATTTGAGATTCAAAAACTCTCTATTTCTTCTATTGTTGGATCCTTAACAGTTGAAAGAACTCTAAGGGATGGCCTGTTCTACTGGAGAAAAAGCTTTCACTTTTGCTGTGTGTCAGAACCAAAATAAATAAGTAGATGTCATTGCTACTTTTTCATACCCGGGTTGAGGTGAGAAGGAGGATGCTGATTATGAGGGATTAGATGATCAGTCCCTTTTAAAAACATATGTTGTTCTTGACTTTTTTGAATGCTTATAAAATCACAAAGGATCCTTGACTCTTGCTTAGAAAAGGCTTTCATGTGGAGARTAGAACCTGGGAGTGACAGAAGCTAAATTTAAGATTCAAAACACTGTTGTGGAACAATGCAGTGATTTTGATTTGAAGGATTAAGTCCTGCTGAACCCTGCAGTGAAGAACCTGGAAGAGAGAAGTGAGATTGGAGGGAGAATTTGCAGGTTGTGAGGCTAGAAAGGAGCTGCCACCATTGCACCAGGAGGGAAAGAACTCCCTGAACTGCTAAGGGAGAAGCAATTTAGCAGAGCTCACTGATCGCATCTGTTTGCAAGGCTGTGCAGTTTTTACTCTTTTAATCCTTGGAGCAAAACACGGCGTGTCCTCTGCCAGCAGCAATGAAAAGGAAAATATTGCCACTTGTCCTTCATTAGATGTCTCTTTGGAACTGTAAGAAGATGGGACATTTTGCACCTCTTGAGTTTAGAAGAGTAAATTAGCTGTAAAATCTTTTTTCTTTCTCCCTTCAGTTTTTGTGGCACAAGTAGCTTTATATTTAGTTTCAGTGTGCTAAGCAGAATAGACTTTTGTAAGCAGCAAAGGTCTTGTGACCTAGATGTGTATTTCTATTTTGGAAATTTATACATTATGTTTTTATGAGACTGCCTCACTAAAGGTAGTGACTGTAATCCTCAAGAGAATATGAAAATAAAGAGGTGGTGAAGTTTGTTTGATACTGTTCAGTAATAAAGGTCTAATGTGTCTTCTTGCTATGATACATAAATACTTAAATATGGTTTGGTTCAAAGGATGTATAAAACGCACTCAGCTGCCAAGTTAAATGATGGCCCTATTGGAGAGACTACAGTGCCATAAGAAGGCTTGAATTAGAAATAAATTTTCCTTTTTCTTCTGCTTCTCCTTGAAAATATAAATTCTGCTCTCCTTTAAATATCTGATGTTCTTGGCCCTGGAAGTCTTTTGCTGTTATACTTGGTACAGCAGCCGTTTCAAGGAGTTTGTGAACCAGGTCATGAGCAGAGTTACTGAGATGGTCAGAGTCTTATAAGACGCAATTTATCAAGATTATCAGTCCACATTTCCTTTCCTAGGAAAAGAAAACTGAGGAGGAACAAAAATGTTTTGAGAGCCTTCTAAGCTGTGAAACACTGCTATAGAGAGAAAGGGAATAATTTATCCAGAGGAGAGGAACAAGAAGCAGTAGGTCTTAAAAGGCAGTGAAGAGGTTTCTGATGAGATATGAAACGAGGAAAATAGGTTTTTAATATATAAATAAAGCTCTGGAATAGACTACTTGTTCTCTTCCTATGGACTTCCGTGATTGAAAACCCAAGAAAAAAAACTGTGTCAGAGATGTTGTAGACTTGGTTGAAACTGCCATGAAATTGTAAAGGATGGGGAAAAAAAAAAGAGAGAAAAAAGTTTAAATTTAATTTCTAGTTATTGTTTATAAGATATTGATTTTACCAATAAATTATACTGAGAACTATACGTTCGTCTTTTCTTATCTCTCTATTTATAGTTGATATTATTCAATTGCAGCTAATGCTGCTTATTTTGAGACTTTCTTTGCAGCTTCTAAATTATGCCAAATGCTAACCATTTGCCTAAAACTTCCTGTCTGTAATGCTTATCTTTCATGTTTTGTTTTTTTTTCCTTAAGTTTTAATTAAAACTGTTCAGATGTTTCCAAGCATGAAATGAAAGAAGAGAATTACTTTTTTTCTGTTCCTATGTTAAAAACAACAAAAAAAAGGAACACTGAAACMTGAAGGATTAGTGTGTGGGTTTTTTTTCTTTTTTGGTAGATCTGGGTTCCTCAAAAACAGTCTTTGAGGTCCAAGACATGCAGGTGGGTGAAAGACCAGGTAGGGGATAGAGAAGGAATAGGTCATTTCAAGGAACTGAGCGAGGTTTAGCATGGAAGGAGCAGAGAGGCTGCAGCTACAACACAGRAAGGCTGCACACTGGAGTCTGTCACACTTGTACTTCCCGACTGTCCGGTATTTGTGGAGTCCCCCAGGCAACTCTTGTGGGTGAATGGTCTGCTTAAGCTGTGTTCAGATTGGTTGTTCGGCCCAGTTTGTCCTAAACATTAGATTAATTTGATTGCATTGTGGGAAAACTTGCTATAGCTTTACTTTATTTCGTACCAATTTATCCAGAGGACCTGCTATATCTCTTGAGGTAAAGGATAAGCTGTGTTCCGGAGACGAGCTATTTGAATGAGGGTATTTTGTGAACGGATTTATATGGCTGTTGCCCATTGCAGATGTTGCAAAGTCCATAATGAAATGAGGTAGATGAGCAGGTGAGAATGGAAGTAGTGGAATAAGGTAGTGTATATGTTGCTCTGGAGGGCCAGATTCTGCCTTTAGCAGTTGGGGTTATTTGGAGCAAGTGAGAGGTGTAAAATAAAGCCCAGTAGTAAGGAACAGCAACAAGTTTATAAATTCCAACACAAACAGTGATTAAAGAGGCAAGATGACTGCAACAAAATGGTTCAAGAGAATGTTTGCAGGTTTTCAGGTTCATTTCTCRCTTTTCCTGTATTTTGGAGCTCTCAGCTAGGGATCTTAAATATTTTTTTTTAAATATTGCATGTGTGCATGCATATGTAACCATACAAACAAAAATTGTTGTTGTTTCAGGGTGATGCTGGTTTAATACCTCGAATTTGTGAAGGCTTATTTAGCAAAATAAGTGAAAAAACAAAGCGGAACGAGGCATCCTTTCGAACAGAAGTCAGGTAAATCTTGGCGTGTTATATTGTTTGCTGATTGTCAAACTGATTTCAATTAAAACTACACTGTTTCACTTGCTGTTTCTGATAAAGGTGTGCTTCAGATAAATTTTCATGCTTACCTTCAGACCTATAATTTTGTATTTTAATAGCAATGCTTTTGCCATTAGAAAGCATCTACCTTATTTTTACTCTTTATTTAAAATAACATTAAAAGTTCTAATTGTGCTCATGTCTGCCACCCTTCTACTTTGTTTTAGTTCTTACTTTCTTGGCTTTTCTTGACATTACTGTCTTAAGTTGACTTTTTGGATCTGTTTGCTTTTCCAGGCATCTTACCTCCAAACACAGTCAGAGTTACTTTTTTAAAAAATGCCCTGTATGAATCTGCATTTTTGTCTTTCAGTTATCTGGAAATTTATAATGAACGCGTGAGAGATCTTCTCAGGAGGAAGTCATCAAAAACTAATAATTTACGAATACGAGAACATCCGAAGGAAGGGCCCTATGTTGAGGGTAAGAGCACTTTCAGAGTTTTGGACTTGACGTTCTCTATTGTGTAGTGCTTTTGAAATATAAATTATGATAAATATATTGTTTTCATGTGACATAAAAGCATTATGGTCTCTGTTTTAAGGGGTTCTTTTTACAGTTGATTTTAAGTATCAGTTTATAATATAATTATAAATATCAGTTTATAATTTATAAATCTTTAATATTGGAGCTGGAAAGAGCCTTTTAGAATCTAATAGTCTTAATCTATCGTCTGCCAGGGAATTTTTTTTTCTTTTAAGAGGTTATGCCTATATTATTCCACTCTATACTTTAGGAAAATTGATTTTTATTTTTAAATCGTTAGGTTTACTGTTAATTTGCACTTTACCCAAAACCTCATTCCTTCTCTTAAAAATGATAAAGYGACATGACAATAAACACTGTAATTGCAGCAATATTTTGTAGCAAAGATGGGTAATTTGAACCTCTTTATAAAGAAAAGTGCACTTATGAGCATACCATAACACTTTTTGCYTTTCTTTAGATTTGTCTAAACATTTAGTGCAAAATTATACTGATGTAGAGGAACTTATGGATGCAGGAAATATAAACAGAACTACAGCTGCAACAGGAATGAATGATGTTAGCAGCAGATCTCACGCCATTTTCACAATCAACTTCACTCAGGTAAAAAACAAATGTTTTCTAAGGGTTTTTTTTTTTTTTTTTTCAAATCTCCTCCCTAAAACTAAACGTACACAAAATCCCATCCACCCATCTCTGTAAATACCTCATTGAAGAGCTATGGGAAGTTGATAAGAGGCAAGCACCATCACTGTTGTACTGTAAACAGTTGCCAGTTGAATCATTGTGCAAAGTAAGATTAAAAAGTGGGAGGAAATCTTAGGTAAAATCAGGGAATAAAATGGCAATTGGTGCTTCACTCAAGCTGGGGGAGAAACTTGGTGTTTCTTAGCATGTGTGCATCTTCAGCAATGAACTGTGCCATTAAATGTTAGTTGAAAGTGTGCTAATATGAATGCACCAATAAGCTGCCTATGCATCATGTTACTRTCAATCCACAGTTGTTGGTGCCTGTACATTAATTGCTTTGAAGTAGCAAATATGACTATCTAAAAAAYGTAACTATTGAGTATGAGTATGTAGCAATTCATGATCAAATGCTTTACTGTGGCACTTCTAATTCACCAAGCTCTACTGTCGGAAACCAGTTAAATTCAGTCATGACACGGAAAGGACAATTAGATTGAATTCAATAAGATTTTAGAGTATGGTAGTTTAATGTATTTTTTCTTTGTTTCTTTCTCATAGGCTAAATTTGATTCTGAAATGCCTTGTGAGACTGTTAGCAAGATTCATTTGGTAGATCTTGCTGGAAGTGAGAGAGCAGATGCCACTGGTGCCACAGGAGTTAGATTGAAGGAAGGGGGAAATATAAACAAGTCTCTAGTTACTCTGGGAAATGTCATTTCTGCCTTAGGTGAGTGTCTTTTTTGTGTCTGTGTGCTTGGCTGTTTGCTTTAATCATTTGTGTTCGCTTAAAGTTTGTGTTGCAAAAAATAGTGACCTAATATGTAGAGTTTCTGAAAATGAATGAAAATACATGTATTGTTATTTTCTCTCTCCTCTCTCCTTGCTTTTCAGCTGATTTATCTCAGGATGCAACAAATCCTCTTGCAAAGAAGAAGCAAGTATTTGTGCCTTACAGGGACTCTGTGTTGACTTGGCTGTTAAAAGATAGCCTAGGAGGAAACTCAAAAACTATCATGATTGCCAGTAAGTACTTTTAAATTACTTTTTACATCCTGAACACTTCATGCTTAATAGGATTAGCTGTAAATATTTAGATTCCAGATGCCTCGTTAAGGCAGAGCATTGTTTACGGCTTTTAATGTTTTTTTTTCTCTCTGAGTTTTCTGGTAATCCTTTACCTATACTCCACATAACATCTCATACAAACATTGTCATTAGAAAGTGGACCAAACCAGAGAGCAGTGGAATTAAGCCTGGTCTCATGGCATGTTTAGGGTTGATCTGGTTCGTTCAGTAGTGTCACAGTCAGCCGTGTGCACCTCAAGAATGCCAGAGTTTCATCTGCATATGCAGATCCTGCTTGTCTGCGTGCATCGTGCTGGGTGTCTGGCTGGTCGTGGGCTTAGCAAGGCACCCACATTGTGTGTGTACAATCATCAGGCACCTGCTTGCATAAGTGAGGGTCACTCACTTGTACGTGCCCAATTGCTTGCATCTGTTCTGACACATGACTTGCTTCTGTGTCCCTCCTCCTGCCTCGTGCCCRTCGTTATGACTAGCTAATCTGACCAGATAAAGCAAAAGCTCCTGCTTCTCCTTGCCGTCCATCTGTGTTGCAGATAGCTCTGGCCATGCACGCTCRAGTTTGGGACCTAGAGGAAGCCTGGTACTTCTCTGCTTTTACACCTCCTACCCCAGCAAAAAAAAAAAACGTAGCTTTGTGCATCTTGTCAATCTTGATGTGTAAATAATTTYGCTTTTCCAAAACTGTTGTTTTTGTAGCAGTAGTGACAGAAAAAGTGTAGTCTGTTTTGACATTTAGTGGATAAGAATGTCATGTTCATGTGGCCTGTTTTTGGATACAGACAGCACTTTGACTTTGTGTCTCAATTTAATTATTTAAGATTGGTTTTCGTGCAGAATTTTCTTACAGCTTTCTTTTGAACCATAGAAAGCTCAGTAAGAGGCACTTGGATTAAAAGCCTTCTTATGATATAAATATTGCAGGTTTTCAACAAATTGGAATGGGAATTCTATTTGAAAAAAAAAAAAAGGTAAAACCATGAGGACCTTTCAGGGAAGAAGAGGGGAGGTTTTGGGATTTTGGAGCTGCAAGGTGTGAGGAACAACTCTGAGGGATTTCTCAGTTTTCCATTCAAATAAAATGCAATCCAACGGATAGAATCTTCACTTGGAGAAGAGTAAAAGCGTAGAGCTGAGGGTACAAAATGCTTAAATTGCCTTCAAAACTGAGACTGGATGTAGTCTATTTTTACCTAAAATGATCTTTCCATTGGATGCTTATTTTATACTCACTTTTTTCCTACTGTTCTTGTAAAGAAAAAAAAAAAGGGCAGAAAAAAGCATATAGGAAATATTTTTGTTTGCTAGGGAGATATAAACATTAAATAGATTGACACCAAGATTGATTAATTGGTCTGCTTATTCTAGTACACAGTGGTGCAACTTTGTTTACTTGAATAAGGTTATAGTGACATAGAGGCAGTAGAGTGAGGTGAAGAATTGAAACAAACCATAGCCATAGAAGTTGATCGTGTTCATGCCTTTTAATCCATGTTAAGTTTATTTGACTTTTAAGAAACAAACCAACTTTACTAAATGAGACATATGGTGCCGAATAAATTGTTTCTGCTTTCAATCTCCTTAGCTATTTCACCTGCTGATGTCAATTATGGAGAAACTTTAAGTACACTTCGCTATGCAAACAGAGCCAAAAACATCATCAACAAGCCTACTATTAATGAGGATCCTAATGTCAAACTGATCCGTGAGCTGAGAGCTGAAATAGCCCGCTTAAAAGCCTTACTTGCTCAGGGGAATCAGGTTAGTTTTGCTTGAAAGTTATATATAATTTTCCTTGAGTTATAATATCTATTTCTAGAATGTAATGAAATAATTATCTTTCGTGATATTGATTTGAGTAAATAGGCTGTATGAGGCTGTGAATGAATATTATTTTCCCGATTGAATCGGTTTCCATATGGCCAGTAGATTACCTCTTTTAACATAACAGGGGAAAAATAACCAGCCCAAAGCTTTTGACTTTGTCTTAATAAAATCAGACCTTGATTGCAGTATGCTGTGAAAYAGGTAGTCACCACAACGTAAGATAACTGAGCAGTAGCATATTTGCTATGTCTAGTCTGATGAGCTGAAAAGATCACTCGGTTCTATTCAGCAGCAGAAGCTATAAGGTAATTGAGATGTTCAAATACAAAACTGCAGGAATATGGACAGGTTTGAAACATCAAGGTTTTTTTGGCTGCACAATATGTTAGAAAGCAAGTAAATGTGCTAAGCATATACGTCCAAGTTTTTCAGCAGTAAATTTATCTCTCAGTGGAGGGAAGGTAAAGGAGTGCGAAGAGGCACTGATTTTGGTAACTGTCAATTTTAATGCTCAGGTAAATATCTGATTATACCCCTTTGCAGTACAGATTAGCGTATACGTAATACATAGTGAAAGATAAAAGTGAATCCAAAACGGATAACATGGAACATTTAAAGCATTTTGGTGACTTTTGGTCTTGACTTCAAAAACTTTTAACAGTTATTGGATTGCTGTTTATTTTACCTTACGATTGCTCAAACAGCAGGTCATGATGATGGTGCTTGTAATCATGAGCCAAAATACTGTAATGCACTCAACCTGAGAATTAGGATGGCCAGAAAGATTTCTGACAATAGGACAAGAAATGCTAATACTTAAAAGTGATATTATTATGTGCCCGCTTTCCGATAAGAAGGGAGTGTCTGCTTGACTGACTGAACAAAATTTGTTTCATTTTTGAAGGATGTCTGTTTGATTCGCAATTGCTGTACTGAGTCACTGAGTTATTGATTTGAGCAATCAGGAAATCCACTTGTTACTATTTACCTCATGTGCTAGGAAGACTGACAAAGAAGTTGCTAGTGAAACAAGTATTAACCTTTATTAGACCTTTAAGGACATTATATACTGAAAGTCAATCATTTGAATATAAATTGAAAAACTGAAAAGTTAGGACATATATAAAAATATCTATCTATCTATCTATCTATCTATCTATCTATCTATCTCTAATATAAATTAAATAAGAAATAGAAGATGTCATTGTCATGAACCTGCTGGTCAGTTCATGTGGGGATGTACATGTGTATGGTTCCTTCACAAAGGTTTCACTCTGGACCCTGAATACACAGAATGTTCTTCTGCACAGGACTTTTTTTTGTGAGCCGTTAGAACTTCCTCCTTGCTTCTCGTTTCCACAGGGTTCTTGTTTTTCTGTCAATATTATCCCCTGCAAATATTTGCTGCACAAGCTCAGTTGAGCTTAATTTCTTCCTCTGCACTGAGGATGGTGAAGCTAAGGTGACAATAAGGAGCACAGTTGTCTTGAGGCCAGTTGTCTCTTCTAAGTAACGCCGCTTGGGGACTGCTGGCTCATACTTGAGCAGATAGGATTTGGGAAGATATTTGAAATGATACTTTGGATTCATTTCTAGAAATATTGAATTCTATTTTAAATAGAATATGCAATGTGTCAGGCTGGCACACATGTTCTTCTAGATGCCTATTGCTTTAGCTAGACTTCATCCATGAAAYGTATGGTGAAGGGGATGGGATCATAGTATGAAGCAGTAAGGGGCCTGCAGGTGATTGAAGCAGGGGGTTCTGCTGTGTTGCAGACAATTAGAAAACTCCTGATGGGGTCAAATTGCTCTGTAACACCCCTGTGTTTTTCTCATATTCTTTGCCAGGGAAAATAATTTTTTTTTCCCCTGGGTGGTTGTTTTGGATATATGGCTTGATTTAAGTTAGCATAGTAGCTATGACTTAGAGCTCTTTGTAGATCTAATGTTTTGACCTAGTTCCAAACTGTAAAACAGCAGCTATCACACTATAAATCTGGTTCTGTTGTAGTATGTGATGGATGGCTGTGTGGGAGATAGTAGGGCACTAGCTTAAGTTAATTGAATTTGGCATGATTGGCTAAACAACAGCTGTTGTTAGATATACACAGTAGAATATAAATCCCTGCTTAATTTCTTCTGTGGGCTCCCTTTATATTTACAGAATTTCATCTTGCAAATGCTTCCATAGATCACTGGAAATATTGTATACCAAAAACAGAGTAGAAGATTATATAAAAATGAGTATTGCTTAAATGTGTRTGTTTGTGTGTGTGTTGCCTGTTGTTTTTTCTTAAGCCAATTAYTTTTTTGTTTCCCCAAATAAACAATCTACTTACATGTTTTATAGCAAAATTCTAAACCACACYAGACTATTGGTTTATAATTTTTCATTTTTAACAGAAATGTAACGATAACTGTRTCAGAAAGCTACTTGGTTTCAGTGTATGGCAGTGTGTATACACAAGGAATGAAAATGCCCTCAATCCGCTGGTTTGTATTCAGAATATCTGCTTTCACAAAATTTTGATTGCTGTGCTTATACACTGTGGTTCAAGGTGGTATGTCATATATTGGAGTTTAAAATATTCTGTACTATAATATCAAAAAGGTTGAGCTTCTCTCATTTAATTCCAACAGGATTTATTTTTTGGCATACTAATGTTGACTTTTGCAATTTCAGATTGCCCTCTTGGATTCTCCAACAGCTTTAAGTATGGAAGAAAAGCTTCAGCAGAATGAAGCAAGGGTGAGTTGTTGTTTGATACATCAAATCAAAAATAAAATGGAGTCTCAATGCGAAATGAGATGTAACAGCATTTTCTTGATCTTTAACTGGACATAACTATTTTTTGTCGGCGTATTAATACARTATAACATTGTAAACAAACTATGCATCTTTAATATTTGCATAACTCTTTTGCTTAAATAATCACAATATTTGATCTCAAACAAGGTTGCCTTATTAAAAAAAMCACATAAAATATAGGAAGGAAAACCTGTTGGATTACAGTGCTAGGTTATAGTAATCAGAGTGATGAAGAAACAGAAAATGCAGTAGGTGCTTTTGAGGGAACTGGTTGGCTGATTCATGTKTTCAAGGAGCTTGTGCTGTATGCTTTCTAAAAGTGTCAGTCCTCAAATCGGTTACAGGCGGGGGCTAATATATTTGTTTCATGAGCCATGTTGCTTTTTGTTTGAGCACTGGGAGGGTGAATTTCATAGCGTGTCTCATGCAAGTACTTTCAGTACCCAACTCGAGAGACCTGCTGGAGCACRTGAAGCCTCTTCATATAGGTATATCAGTCCAAAAGCATATAGATGTAATGGTTCTCTGATTTGCTTGGCCAACAATCTATCACTCTAAACTTGTTAATATACCATGAATATTAATTATATTTATTTAAAAGATAGAAATGTAAACTCCATGGTTTATTGATGTTATGTATTTAAATATGTGTTAAATATTAATATTTAATATTTTTACCTGTTTTTAAATARCATTACTCAAGCTTTGGGAAAAGAGGGAGGAAAGTATATGGAATTCTTTAAATATATGTTGGTGAATTTATTTGCCATTTTTAGTTCTGAATATTGTCAATGATGCTCCAATTAAATATGGATACAGATGTCTTTACTGAATTAAATTAAAAGGCTTCCCTGGTGCTCCTCAGTGCTTTATGATTACGAGATCAGCATGGTACGTTTGGAGAAATATGTTTTACATACATAATGGATGTCAAAAACCTGATATTTTTGTGTATGCCTATATTTTTTAGAATTCCAGTTGTTAATATCAATTTTAAAGACAAGTTGGAAACATTATTTTATAACCTGACACTTTAAAATAAACTTCATGACAAATGTGTGTCATATTATAAGCCTTAACTGCAAAGTAAACGATAGACTTCTCTGTGTCAAAATTTCTGCTATGGACAYGTTTTGAAACTTTATAGCATGTGCAGAAACTCCTTTTTATGTTGTATTCAATACTAAATAACAACCTGCATAACAGTAATTCTAGCCTTCAGCTGCAAGTTACTTTCCCATACTCTTACCAGCTTTTTAAAGCCTGTTGTTATCTAGCCCAGTCCCAGTTGATGACAATTTGGTTAGTATGTGTAGCAGGCTATTTCTTTTTTTGTTTATAAACATAAACTCTATCCCAGAATAGTTGCATAATATAAACTGCTGATTATGTGCTAATTAGGGGATGTTTTTCAAGCTCTGACAGTAATCACTGCTTGTCCTCCTCAGAAGTCTTGGCCTCTCTGTGTGGGAAGTATCTTGGGCATATTTTATTATCTTTTGTCAACCTCATTAATAGGTTATGTAATTACTATATAAGAAAATTGCTACAGAAGCAATTATGGAAAATTCTTAATAGATAGTGCAATGGTTAGAGCTTTTTATAATTAAATGAATGCAATAATTAGTTTGTAGAGACCCAAGGACTATATCACCATATACAAATTATCTGACAAATACATGGTACTTTTCTTTAGTGAAGTGGCTTGTCCTGCTAAAAGGACAATTTAAAATGATTTTTTTAGAGGATAAAAATCGTTCTGCTGTGGTGAATAGAAATATGGCAGACATTCTTTAATTGTTTTAACCTTTTAATTTTTCTTTTAACATTGGTTGGGAGCATTAGGACTGATGTGACATGATTTTAAAAAACAGTAGCTCTTTGTCTTTTGCAATCCTGAGACATAGGTAGAAATGAAAAGTTCCTTCMGTTCACATAAGTTAATTGGCAGCTAGGATGGTTAGCAGGAGGTTTCAGATGATGACATATTCAGAGGAGCTGTATAGACTTAATGGGACTGGCCAAGCACTTTGTGAAATTACTGAATTTCTCTAAAAATATCTGTTGTTATTTTATGAGGCCATTTCTGTCCTTTGTTTCATTTTGTAACCAAAAAAAAAAAAAAAGTTTCTCTTTTTAAGAGTGGAAAAAGTGTAAGATTGGCCAGTTAACCATTTGTTTTCAGATATATGTGTTAAAGGAGAAAGCCCAGTTTCTGTACCAGTAGAATTCAGACTATGTTTTGTTGAGAGAGATTAATTAATCTTTAACTTTTGTGTGTGTGTGATAATGGGAGAGTATGCCAAAATTGTTGCAGGAGGAGTAACGTTCCTCACAACCATTGTTTAAATCTCAAACTTTGCAAAAAATGGAACACAGGGATGAGATTTATTTTTTCAGACATTTATTTTCTTTTATAGGTACAAGAACTGACCAAAGAATGGACAAACAAGTGGAATGAAACCCAAAATATTCTGAAAGTAAGGCATAGATAAATATGCATATATTTTTCCACCAACCTGAGTCATTTTGTCTTTCTTCAGCTTTTTTGCTTATAAAATTTTCTCTGCCTTGTTTTAGCATTTGCAAGGAGTTCATTCTGGGGAGGATTTAAGAGTAAATGCTTACACATGGTGATGTTTTGTAAAAAAGTTATAAATGATATCAGTAAGAGAGCAACATTTTTTCTTTGACTTGCCGTAGTGGATCTTATGCTGCAAAAGTGACAATCTTGCACAAAGTTTTAAAATACTGAATATTTTTCATAAGTTGCAAGTGAARGAAACCTGACATAGGGGCAGGTGGCTTCTCTTTGTATTTCGAGTATTCACAGATCTGAGTGATGCCTTTTATGTTGCATTTGGTATCTCACTGTTTAAGCCTTCAYGTCCTGCTCTGCACACAGAGCCTGCGGTGGTTTGGAGTGCAATACATGCAAACATTAAGCGCTTTTTTTTTTTTCCTCTTTGTTACTGTTCTGAGATCTGGTTTTGTAATTGATTTTTTCCTATGTATCGCTTTGATTATTATTTTTGTAAAATTCACCTCTATGTCTTCTACTAGACTTCCAAACAAGTCAAATGKCTGCTTAAAAACGAAACAAATAATTTAGAGCACAGAGCAGGATTGGTAACTTGCTGGCAGATGGCATGACAGAATGGACTGTTTAATGTTTGTCCAGATATTGGACTGGGAATTAGCATTTGAGTATTCCTCAGGGATGTTTTAGGTCCAGTTTTACACTATTCCTTTTTTTTTCTTGCTGTTTTGGATTATCTGTGTGTACATAGTTCTTCATTTAACCCTCCCTCTCCTTTTAAAAAGAAGTATGAATCTAAATTATTGATTGGAAGAGTCATTGTTACATGGAGATTTTATGAATTTTGGTCAGTTATGAAGTGAGCATGATAGTGCATTAATGTTGAAAATGCACTGATTGTTCCATAGAAAGTATAGAATTGTAGGAAGAATTGAGCAGTTGTTATCAAGAGGAGAAAATATAAATATGACCATTTTTGTTATGTAGCTGAGTATACAAGACGTGAACACAGAAGCCAGACTTGCGATATTCTACTACCAAGCTTTTMTTATTTTAATTCTTACAGCTTCCACATTTTACATTTTTATGTGCTGATATTTCAGCACGTAAGTAGAGCTTATATTATGGGTTAAAGGCAATTGAAAAAACTTYCTTGGCCCTGAAAAAATGGAAATTTGCAGAAGGTTTATTGGTTCTATTGCWTTATTCTACACCATGTTACTGAAGCTRTRCATATTTTTAYYCACTTCTTGTTTAATGATTCCTGAAATCGTTGCTACCACAGAAATGAGAAAGGACTTTTTGGAAGTTTGCCACACTGAGTAGCTCAACAACAAATTTTAAACTATAGAAAGCAGTGGTGGTTAATTGTAATTTGRGTTATGTTTGTAGTCTAAGGTGCTCACAATTAGATGAGACTTGTTTATTGTCTGTCAGTAAAAATTTTTAAATATTTAATGATTTCTTCCTGCAGTACATTTTTAGTAAAAGACTATAATGCCAAATTCATTCTTTTCTGACTCATTTGCAGGTGTTCAAATACTAATCAAAATTTTACTTTTGTTTACCCGATAGTTACTGCCGTGGGGTCTGATGATAATGGTTTATTGTTTGGGGTTTTCAAAGGGCTTTCTCACAACTATTTCATTTCATTGTATTAGACRTTGCATGTGTGTGTATGTATATATAGGCACATACACACAATCTGTGTGGGAATGCATATTTTACAACTGGAATGCAAACTGTGATGTGTGTCAACGTTAATATTGCAGCAGACATCTAGCATTTTTATAGGTTTCTGAGGTCATTTGCTTGACTTTTTCCTTCTAACCAATTTTGAATTTACTTTTTGTACTTAAATGCAGCACAGGGTCAGTTTTGTCCCCAAAACTGCCAASCTATTTTTTATTTTTGTAAAGAGTGCAGAGTCAGGTAGGTTCTTGATGCACCTTATCAGCACTGAGGATTCTCTGCAAATCTGCTGCTGCGGCAAAACCTTAGGGAAATTAAGAGTTGGGAGGGCAGTGCCAAACGTCAGGGTATGTCTAGCATTTTTCCTGAAASCAAATATACTAAGTAGTGAGTGGCATATAAGTACCTGGGGAATGGGAAGCAAGATGTTTGTTTTTAAATAAGTTTCTAGAGTTTAAGGTTGAAGGTAGAGAATTGTAGATTCAAATGAATACTCTTCAGTCTGGAAGTCACTTTGGAGGAGCAGAAACAAAATTATTTTGTCCCATACAGATGGCAGGGCTTGCAGAATCTGRTGCAATTCAGAAAAAAACCTAATCRTAGRAAAAAGCTTGAGGAAGGAAGAACAATTTCAGTTTATGACTTCATTCTATCTGTGTCTGTCTGTGTCTTCATTCTGTGTGTGTCTGTCTCTGCAGTGTTTCATGGAAAGGCCTCCTGGGTGTGTGGTTGGAGTGGAGAGTGCTTTGGAGTGGAGAGTGCTTTGCCAGCACTCACAAAAGCAGGGCAGAAGCTGGGCAGTAATATCTAGCTGATGGAGGTCTGCAGTTTTGCCTACCTGTGTTTCTTCTGTAGAAAAGAAAGGGGTTTAACTGTCCATTTCCTCAAAACTCTTGTTTTGTCTGGCCTTGTTAAGAAAGGTGTTTGATGCTTGAGAGAATAGTCCTCCTAGTGTTTTCCTTTCCTCTGTTTGGACAGTGTCCCAGTGCCTGAGCTGTCTCTCCTGAGACAGTTCTGCAGAAGGCTGTTCCTGTCCTTTAGGTCTTGTCCTACAACAACTAACATCTGTAGGCCTGGAGAATCCAATCTCCTTTTGCCCAACACATGCCTAGCACTTTTTGCCCCAAATCTTTTATGGAGTTGAATCTGAAAATTCTTGTCACCAGCTAGCTACTGCTTCACCTATGCCTGCCAAATGCAAGCACGTTGCTGCAGGCCGAAGGGCATTTCCCACGTCACAGGTGATGGGCGTTTCCACACTCAGCTCTGAGTATCAGAGTTCACATGTTTTTGAATTATTTTCAAAGTGCAGTGAGAAAAATCTGTGAGGGTTAAACTCCAAAACAGTTGAAAGGATTGTGCATGAGCTTTGAAAAATGCAGGAAGTGAGGTTTGTAGTGCACGGCAGTGTATTTTATTAGATCAACAGACAAGGCTGGAAGAAGTTACCTAGTCTTTCTGAATACAGTGTTTTCCTCAGACCTAACAAAGAAATGATGCCTTCAAACCTTATTACTGTTTAGTGGGGAAGATGTTTTCTGAACTTCTTTGCTCTTCCCAATCGTTTTCAGCTTTTAAATTATACCAGCAAAAGCCAAATGCTGGTTTGAAAATAATATGCAGGGAAGGGAAAATTCTATCCAGATTTGAARTATTTAAGAGAAAAAATAATATCTGAAAGCAGATTTTTGAGAAAATGTATTTGGCAGGATAAACTTTGATATCAGTTGGCACAACACCATGTGTCAGCCACAACCTAGTGTTCTACCTTATTTCTGCCTTTAGCTTTTAATGTACTTAATCTGCTTTGGTATTTTTGTCTTTTTTTTGGTTCATCTTTACTTATGTTCTCCGTCACAGTGCGAGTCTTCAGATGAGCGTAGATTATGAGTTTGGCCTTTAAATTTGGTCTGTATGTCTTAATGCCACTACTGGCTCTGCAGATTTTTTTATGAACCTTAAAATACGCTTGCCTTCTTGGATGTATCTTGGGCTTATAATGGCAATATTGAAATCATGTTCTCTTTCCCACATTTGAGAAAAGCACTTTTGGAGGGAGACGGGGTTTCTGTGGAATCTGCCTTACTGTCAGCTCCCTTCTAGAGCCCAAATCCTCTCAGTCTCCCTAGCGCAGAGATTAGGGCACTGCAGTTTTTAATTTGGGCTGACTCCTAAGAAGTGTCCTTTGCTGTTCAGTTGTGGCAGCTGCTTGGAACTGTTAATGTGGCCAATGTGCCTCACGTTGTTTCCAGTGCTGATGGTTCTCGTGCTTGTTCTCATGCTTGACCTCCTCGCTATAATACGGCACAACAGCCTGACTTCACTGATCTAGTGTTAGTCTGGCCTCTGRCCCTCCCTTTAATTGAAGGGAAGATACTTCTAATGCTTGATAAACCTAATAAAAAATATGTAGAGTGATGTGTGGTGTGRAAGTGCTGCTTTGTGCTGCTTTGAAATACTTTGATTTTTTTTAAAGCCCATCTGGTTTGGGTAATTTCCTCAAATGTCATTAGCTCTGTCTAAAGAATTGCAGTTCACAAATACGTTTGCTTCTCTCTCCAAGTGTCTTGTAACCTCAGCAGTTATTTAACACCAAGAGTTTACCTCCATACTGCTTTCACTGAATTTCTCTACATTTTTTTCTTTTTTGCACRTTAATATTCTTTCGTGCATATGTCTCAAAAGAGGGCAGTCGAGAAGAACCTCTGTTTGCTCTTTTCCTTAGTTTAGTCCTTTTACACGGTCCTGTTAAAGATCAGTCCTGGGGCCTATAATTTCTTCAGATGGTTTCTAAGATGGTGGAGTAACCTATCCCACTTTCTTTTTTTTTTTTTTTTTTTTCCCCCCCTTTGAGTCTTTAATTGGCACAGAACTTTTTTGAAGTGACTGTTACATTTGAGTGAATGTGTTGTCATCTTTCTCGGGATCTTTTATTGGCATATTATTTTTTTTCCTCTTTTGTGAGTGCTTCAATTCCTTTCCCTAACCTTTAGCAGTTTTTCTCTTAATCTTTTTAAAATGTGTTCTCCTTTATATAATTCTTTGAGATACTTTTTCCCCTTGCTTTTAGATTTCTTTTCTCTACCATTTGTGTAGAAATTTGTTCAATACCTTTAGCCTTTTACTTTTTTGATGCATGTCATTCTTGCCTACTACACAGGTGTATTTAGATGCTTCTTTCCTTTGATTTTAAGTAGAGTTAGAGCTACCTTTCATTTCATTTATCCTGCTGTTTATTTATCCTGTTGTGTGACAGACCTCAACCACTGTCAAAGGATGCAGAGATCTGTCTTTGCAGAGACCATTAAAGGACAGGGTCCTATCTAGATTTTTTTTTTTGATTTGTGTAATTCTCCCAATCAATAATTTAACTAGCAGCTGCTTCTTCTGACTCTGTCTTGTTGGATTTAGTGGCATAACCTCATTTCCATCAATAATACTAGTGCTGCAGCAGGACTTTACCACATGTTGTSCAAATATGTTATTGAACATAATGTTTACCTGGCCTTTTTCTTTCTCGAGTCCTTCAGTGGGCTGTTGGATAGTAGTACATTTTTATGTCTTTGAGATAGTCATCCCTTTGGACAGAAGAAAACTGTTGCATGTGTGTCTATCTTCAAGCATTAACATCTACCAGTTTTTAAAAGCTGTGTTTCTTTTTGAGGCAGATGAAGTCATCAGACAAGGTCTTAAATTGCTGTGATGAATAAATACAAACTAATGTTTTAATGTTTAATTAGTCTGTTAATGACAAACTGATGTCCAGTGTTTTAGCAACCAAGAAATCCTATATGTGTATTTGTGGGGTTGTTTGTTTGTTTTTCCCCATTCTATAAGATTACTAGAACATTAGGAACCTACTGCATAATGTGGTTGTCCTAGAACACTAATCTATAGCTAACTAACTAAACTAAGCTAACTAAACTAAACTTGTTATAACTTGTTAGTTAGTTATAACTAAACTAAACTTGTTCTATATATATAAAATTATCAGATGGGCAAAAGTAACAGCTTGTTATTAGTAATCACTCTTATCACTTTAGTCATTTTACCACTGGGAAGCGCGTTCCAAAGGGTTTTGTGAAAGATGCAGCATATTCTTTAATCCTGCCCTTTGACTTTCTGCAAAATCCCATTAGAAGTAAACATGGCTACATGTCTTCAGAACATAAGTCCTAAAATGTTGTAGACTGTGTTGAAAAATAGGGAGTTATGGAAAAGATGTGCAATTATATGCAAAATAATGTGTGCATGATATTGTATTTAAATTGTTCATTTTCAGCTTTGGCATATGTGTGTGTTTGTATGTTTGGCAGGAATAAGACTTATTACTAAGAACTTTTCTGATTTCAGTAAGTGGTTCATTTTTGTAAAATTTTTGCTGATTGGTGTTGCATTTTGTTTAGAAAGCTTGTTTTTGGCTTAGCTGTGCTTTYTATGAGAGACTTAAAACTACTTTCATCTGAATACTATTTTCTGATTTGTAACTTCTATATATCATCTGTATTAGCATTTTTCATGCTTCCAATTTTCCAATTTTTGTTTCATTTTTACAATCTATATCTTCTACTTGAACTTTTAAGGAAGGAATTTAATAATYACTGCAGAAGAAGAATTTAAGTTATTCCTGATTTTGTTTTCTTTTGAAAAATGAATACAAGTGTTGTTTCTAAACTTGTTAGCTTTCTAAAACAAGTGCTAATGTAAGTACATCTATCAAACGGGACATATGGACAGGTATGAATACACATTTCCATTAAATGCCCTCTTAATATCAGATTCCCTTCAGCTGATWTGTGAATGTTATCAGAAAGACAAGTTATTAAGAAAAGTTTAAAGGTCTTGATGTTAATTTTTCCTGCTTGTATTTGTCCATCATAAATCACACAATAAATTTTAATAGCTTCGCTTTTGTCTAGAAGCTCATTTAAATGTGGTTTTGGTTTCTTCCACTAGATGTCACTGCAGATACAAAAATTAGTTTTGCCTACRTGTTTAATTTAGAAAATTTAAGGTAAAAAAACCTTTCATTGCTGTGCAGACATAGTAAAGTAAGGATATGAGAATACCAAAACATTGATTTAAGGGCAAGTCCTGGAGAATCTTAGTAACTGTTTTGGAAGAAACGTTCCTGAACAACAATTCACAGGTGGGACGCAGGGCAAAGTGATGTCGAACATGCTGGATTGTTGCAGTTGTTTGCTAGTGCCTTTTTCAGCTATTTGTCTTTTCCAAACTACCATAATACAACTAAAACGTCTAAAATATACTTATTTTTCTAACCTGATATCATTGATATTGTAAGGACATGRGAGAGACAGTATCTTGTTTGACCAGCTGATATAGGTGAAATGGCYAATAGGCTTTTGGGCACATGAATGTTTCATCGGACCCTTCATCTGTTTTCTCTCTCTTATAGCAGATCTTGCCTGGAAAGATCAGTGGCTATGACAGTCAGCTTCCATTTTCATTATTCCTTTTAACAATTTTMTTTTCATCAGTTGCTTCTGTGGGTTTATAATTGAATTTCAGTTAAGATTTAGTCATTTTTTTGTTTGCTCAGACTTTTTTGTTAAAGTTTTCTTATAACAAAAAAAGTTTGTTATTCTATAGCCTTATACAATATCCATCAGCAACTCTTSCCACCTAAGGGATCACCTTTATTGCTTTGCTTGGCTCTCAATTTTGTCAGCATTTGTTTTCTTATTTTGGACCGTTGTATCATTATTTATTTACTGACATGAAAACCTAACTATATCTATCTATCTATTTTGTATCTGTCTATATATTCTCTTTCTTCCCATCATACTGACTGGCAACRTGTTTAAGGCAAATGTATTAACATCCCAGGATCTTTATGCAATTGGTTGGTGTATAGATTTTTGAACAGATCTTGTCCAAACATGTTTTGTTTTTACCTTAAGCAGACATTGTTTTTTGAAACTCTATTACTGATCAGATGCCACTACTAAAGTGATTATTTCTTTACCTGATCATCACCTTCAGTCTGGTAATTGTGTCTAGGCCTGTGCAGATTGAAAAGAAAGAGCACTATAGATAGAGTTGTCTACAAAAACAAACACATAATAACTTTTTAACGGTTTACATAGTTGTGTTAAGAGGCACATGGATGTTTTTTCAGGAGAGCAGTTCTCATCCTCTGCACTCTCCAAAGCAAAGCTTTTTTGAGTGATTTCTCCATTCTCAGTTTTGTCGTCTTATTGCAAGAAGAAGAAAGAAGTACTAAATTGGGAACTGGTGCTCCTGATCTTCTGTAGCTCTTTCTCTAATAGAAACACTATTGAAAGTGTCCTAGCCACCTGGGGAACCCTGAATGCAGCAGTTGAAAGTAGATTTCGAAAGAAATAGCTGTCTGATTCCAAGTCCATCCCTGCCACCTGCCTGCACCTTATTAAGGAACCTCCTTTCCCCTTTGTAGCCTCTGTAGCTGCTTGCTGTGTCTCTGCCATGATCTGACCACTTTTAACTTTTGCTTTCTACTRGAAAGTTGCAATCAGGAGGTTTCTAATGGTGCTGATTTTTTTTTTTTTTTTTTAGTTGAAATTTAAACAGTGTTTCCAACTCGAAATCACCAGGACCATGAAAGAAACACGGTCAGGGGCTGCTTCTTTTGAGCTTCGCTCACTATGGATTAAAACAAGTTAAAATGAATAGTTTAGTTAATGCAGGCTGTGTGGTTCAAAAAAGTCTGGTTACTAGCAGTGACCATTCTCCCAGGTATTTCCCCGCCATTTTACTCCTTTACACCTGGGGCCCTGCCTCTGTAGATGATTTGGGCCATGCTTAGCCTTTATCTGCCCTTGGAGCTGGTAGGTAGTTTCCTTAAATGAGAGAATCAGAGAGAAATGCTTTTGATTTTTTTTTTTTTTTTTTYYTTTTCTCTACAGCTTGGGTGCCACCTGTTCAACAATTTYTTCTGGGCATTTGTTCTGCTTTTCTGTTATTTTCTTGTGGCAGAGAGGGAAGCTAAACTGAAAGAGTAAGGTGCCGATTTAGCCTACAGAAGAAAAGATGGAGGAAGAAGAAATAACCCCTCAAAACTGTTTCTTCTGCAGAATATGAGGAGAGGTAGTGAGAGGAGCAAAGATAAAGTGTAAAGTTCCCCATTGGTTGTGGAAAGTTAAAGAAACCTTCTCATGTCAACGTTTCAGAAGAAAAAYATCCATGGCTCCAAGGCTTTCACAAAGTAACTGTTTTTAATAGCTCTTTGGAAATAGRTTTTTGTTTTGAAATACTAGAATAACTTCATTTTCCTGTTAAACTGGCATGTTTAGAAATGTGTTTAACAGCTCATTACTGCATGATTCCAATTACCGCTTTGACTACAGTGAATGATTGTGCACGTCATATTTCTTAACTGGTGCCTGAGCATTGCTGGGATTCCTACAGCCATGCTGTTCTAGAAATGCAGTGGTGATGATGCGTTTTTTCYTTTATTCTCCCCAACCACAGAGAGGTATTTTTGCTGCAGTCTGCTAGAAGAGGTCTCAAGCACAGATGGCAGCACAAATGTGCTGCTATTACAATCAGACTGTGTTCCAGAGCAAAGGAGATGGCAGCTTGAGTTYGACTGTCGTATCTCTCTCTCCAGTTGCATTTACTCCGTACCTCAGTAGCTGGGTTGAGGATCAGGAGTRCTCTGGCAACCAGACCTGTGCATCATCATCTGCTGAGGATTTTGCTGTTGTCTTGCCAGTCCTGAAGTCTGTTTTCTGTCCTTGGTACACTCCTGCAGACCAGTATCCATAGCCTCACTCTTGCAGTTTCTCTCATTGTGGTCAGACCTTGGCAAAGGGACTAATACACTCAAACTAATCTGCAAGAGTGAGGTTGAACTTCTAGGTGGATAAACGAAACKGAAATTCAGACAAAAGAAATGCTTCTTTAACTCTCCCATCCCCCAAGAAACACAAAAAGTGAAGCAKCTTTTAAAATGAATAAATGCATTAGCTAAGAGACTGGTCTCTTTTTCCTTCACAATTCCATGACTCATTCATCATCCAGCTTTAGCAACAAATGAGGTAGGAGTCCTGTAGATAATAGTCTAGTTCACTGCATTCTTTGATTCATTCCCAGAGTACAGTCTGTGGAATGAATTATTCACAGGTCCTGTAGAAAATATATGATCATGTAATTAAAGACTGTATCATAATGCATGTGGGAGAAGGGGATAAATTAAGATTGCTTCTTTCTCTCTGTTCCAGCCAGGCCATTTTAGATACCTGCATGGAGGGTATTCAGAGAACAGTTGCTATCTCTTAGTTGGAAGGTATAGTACCTGCTTCTAGGAAGGATCATCAGGGAAAGGAAAAATCTTATTTTCTCCTCTGAATACTGGTACTAAAATATGTAGATTTATTTTGTTCTGACACTAATGTATGCTTAGTCTAGGCCCAGAGAGAAAGCTGTGAAGCCCGTCCACTGGAGACATCGTTTTGCCTGCAGAACATTCTGTGCACCTCAATTCTGGATACAGAAGAATTGTTTTCCCTTAAACTCATGCTAACAAGGGCACAAATCATCCTGCAGCAGAYGTACCAGCCTGGGAAATGGCTGCTTTGATGGTTTAAGTTTTATAAGCCACTGGAAAACAATATCTTATAGACTTGTGTCCAAGAAGCTTAAGTGGTGAAACTGTGCTTGTAATTAAGCAAATCCTGTAGTTCTATTTAAGCARCTTTTTTTCCAAAGTTGGTGGTACTTCTGTCCGTACGAGGTGTGAAGCATCAAGAAGGCATCCATCTTATTAGATTCATCCTTGTAATTCTGGGAACAAAGGCCATATTCCCTGAGAAGTGATTTTGCACTTGCTATGACTTCTAACAATGCTTGCAGCATGTTACATATAGTGGTGCTTTGGGGTGCCACTGAAATAATGGGGTTCCTTTGTATTTTATTAACATGCCCRGATGCCACCCTGTGCCATGTGCTCTAGGGGTCCCTGCTTGATTGGGGGGAWTGGRCTAGATGATCTCTAGAGGTCCCTTCTAACCTCAGCCATTCTGGGATTCTGTTTTGAAGTGCAGCTGTCTTTTAATGGCAGACATTGACAACAARCTCTGAGGGATGCAATGGAAAATAGAACAGGTAAGCTGACCATAAGAGRCTACTAACTGATCCTGTAATTCACTTGTATTTTAAAGGACTAGCATCACTAATTTCCCATCACTTTAGCTTCACTGTGCTCATGGTTGCTCATCTGAGCAGTTCTGCATTTGGCATCTGCCTTTTTAATTGTTGTTCATTTTAGAGAGCCTGTGTGGGCTGCTGTCGGAGCACCTGCATTTTCACAGTAAGCTGTTCCCAACAAAACCAGGCTTTTCTGGTCTTGGTTGTTGCAGGCACTTTAATGGGTTTTCTTGATTGATGAGGGTGGTGTGGCCTAGAGCTCTAGAAGACAGGAAAAAATCTGATTAGCAAGTTTCTTTTGAGTTGTGGTTTTGTTTGTGGCYTTGAGAGGTAGAAGTCTGTTCCTTTCAGAAGACTGAAGGGTCTTAATTGTACTGTGACTTTTTACTTGTGCTGAAACTAGCTCTGGTAGCCAGAATGATGATGCTATTTCCTTGTGCTATTGACTAAAAGGAGATGGTGTGATAGCAATTTTGTGCCATATTTAACATATGCGTGCAGGAGACAATAAGTAATCCCTTTCATAATGAATGATGGTTTAACTAGTTGTTTTATTTTGTTTGTAAAGGGAGAACATATCCCTTAATTTTCAGAAATATTTGATAAGATCCCAGCACTCTACTGAACTTCCTTTGGTTTGTTCACAGCTTATAAAGTGTTTGCTGCACCACTAACKATGTGTTCCATATTTCCTCCTCTCTTCCCCTTGTCCCTCAAATAGCACTTCTGTTATGCCAAAAATGGAAAATTCATGTTGTTCTTCCAGAGACGTGTCTGTGTCACACTGAACACAGTGAAACATAGGACAAGAATTCAGTAGCATATGCACGGTTTCATAGAACACAGAAAAAACGTATTTAACAGACACCAGCTGATGAGGCAGCCAGCTTCACTGGTACGATACAGAACAGTTTTTTTCCTAGTTAGTGTGTAGCCTGTTGCATTCATGGAAATCTCAAATATTTCAAAGTTCTTTTCTTGGAACAGTTTTTTTTTCTATCCTGGAACTGTCTGGTCTGTCCCAATGAGACAAYTGAATTTTTTTCAGCTGCTGTTTTGTCTTGGCTTATTTCTTTGTGGTGTTTATCTTCTAGGGGAGAATTTCTTTGTGATGTTTTATCTTCTAGGAGAGGAAAGCCTAGAGAGCAAAAAGGTGTCTATGTTACAAGTTCCCATTTAAAGCTCCAAAAGTTAGATGCCAAGCTCTTCTCCCCTCATTTGTTTTTAAAGAATTATTATTAGGAAACTGCAAGCCAAAAATATTTTTTCTTTTTTTCTCTATCATCCTTTATTCATCCATTTAAGCACATTGACAATAACTGGCTTCCCRTGGTTTGCTATAGGAATTCTTTTTTCCTTTTCTAATTTCGTGGTTWTAGTTATGCCTTGACAAACATTCTTACATTCTGAACAATCATACAATTTTCCTAGTTTTGACATTACTGGATAGCCTGGAGAGTTTAAATCTTCAAAGCAAATGCAGAAAGCTCTGTGAGCATCTTTGCCTCGTGTCTGAATCACTTTTCTATTGTTACTATAGTACTTCTCCCAGTTCATCCAGAATCAGACAAGAATGCCTTATATGTAGACTATATTTATTTTTTTCTGCTATGTTTATATTTTACYCTCAGAGGATGTTATCAAACTATATAGTGCAGGGAATATGCAGCCCAGACAAACTGAATATCTTTGTTTCCACTCCTRTTCTTCCTAGAAGAAGATAAAAAATTTTCTGAGCGACGTTTGAGTGATGCAGTAGTTTTTAACAAAAGAGAAAGGTTATTTTATTATTATTATTTTATTAAGCACAATGYGGTAGTGTTTCAGATGGTCCTTATTTTAAGCATTGAAACATCAGTTAGTGCTTCAAAGCATTTTTAATATCTGAGTTTAAAACACAGGAGTTTAGACAGAATCATATGGGATAGTTAGRTTTATTATTGATATGGGATAGTTAGGTTTGTTATTATGATAATCATTATCATCATCATTTGTTTGTTTTACAGCCCAATTTCTTTTGATGTGAGATAAATCTCATTGCTTTGTAGGAACTATTTGGGCATAACATTTGCAATTTCAGGCAGCTACTGACCTAATATAATAATGGTGTAACAATAGTATATACATAAATAGCACAGTTTATACATATGGAGTTTTTAAACTTACAGATCAAGCAGCATGATTAGAACTTAATAGTYCACAGTAGATCAATCATGGACTTATATGCCTTCAAAGTATTAACTTGTTCTGTAAAGCTTTCAGCTAAATGTTTAAATTTAATCTATTGAAAAATCTGTTTTGCTGCATTTGGACAAACTGTTAGTGAAGGTTTTATTCTGCATGGCACATGTCTGCTTAGAAAGCATCCTCCTGCATGAGCAAATCTTAAAATCTTGGATTTTCCAAGTTGGAAGGTCTATTTAATTTTTTTTGTAACTAGTCTTTATTTTCCCTCAAGTTCTCCTTCTATGAATACATTTACCCAGTGCAAAGACACAAAGCTGGAGRTGGATTAGTTTTTGTAACTTTGTACCGGATAGCATTTCAACTTACAGTTTGTAGCTACCAAGTTAGATGAGGAAGCAATCTGGTGTGCTCTTCCCCTTTAGAAGCTTGTTTCCGTCTTCGTCCTCCTTGCTAGGTATGCTCAACGTGCAGACTTCTGATTGCTCGTCTTTTTGCTGTTGTCAAGTAGGTTCCTCTGCAGACTGGGGACTGATGTGTCTTAAAGGGTTTTTTAAAAAAAAAAAAAACCACACACCTAGGAGAGGAGGACTGAGATGCATCSTATGCCTGAAACAGCTGCTTGCAGTGAGCAGCCCCTTGATGCTGCTCGTTCTGTTAGGGGTTGCTGGCACTATGTGGGATAGCTGGATTGTGTAGGAGGATGGTCTCGGTGGGAATTTCCATGGCTGAGTTCTGGGTACAGTGTCAGACCTCCAGTTCCGTGGCATGGTCAACAGTAGGGTTTGATAAGATGATGGAGGCTGAGAAAGGTGCTGCTGTGGCTAATGAGAACACCATCTTTTGGCTTGAGGGAAGAGGCAGTGAGTGGTCTCTGTTATTTTTTGGTTGAATCTGAACACTGTTGTTTTGAAGAAAAGAATTTCTGGTTAAGGGTAGTAGTTCAAAATCCTGTGTCCTACTCATGATAGGAAGCTTGATTACTCTTAATAAAATAAAATAAAATAAAATAAAATAAAATAAAATAAAAGCAAGATGAGCTGTCCTAACACAAAAACAAACGTGAGTATCAGTCATTTTTTGGACCCTATAGAAAAGCCACATGCATTTGTCTTTTTGGTTGAACATATAAAGTTAGTGTTGCAGTGGAAATTTTTGACATTGGAAAGGAGAACTGATAATTTAGCAACTATAAAAGCATGCTTTTGGCCAGCCTGCCTGTCTTTAATGCCATCTATGTGAGAAAGATAATGAATAGGGAGGAAAAAACCCTCTCTGCTCAAACTCATTCTCTGTTTAAAAGCAAACAAGCAAAACAAAACCCCAGGAATCGCCTTCTTTTTTCTTTTTTTAATCTCTTCTAAGGAAGTTACCTTGTCCAGGCAACTAGAAAGATTTTCATTAACTAAAAAACAAAAAAACAAACAAAAAAATTTCAAAACTTAATATTTTCCCCACATCTAGAGAGAGAATTGTGCMGATAATGAGAAGACCTAAACTTCCTGACTCAGTGAGCTCCGTATCCAATTTTCAGTGTAAATGAGGTCAGCACGATATGCACCACATACCACAGGGAGCAGTAAGTGGACATAAATTCCTGGAGTGTCACTCAGATGGGGAAGGAGTCGTTATCATGGGGTCCCAGTACTGCAAAGTAAACCGGCTGCACTCCCTCTCTCCTTCCACACCAGCCTCTCCACAACTTGCACATTGGTTTCCTCTTGTGCTGTAAATAACTGTGTCTTATGGATGTCTCCTCCTCCTCCTGTCTCATAGTGGCTAATGGTGACCTCCCAAGCTCAGGTGTTAAAACTATTTCAGAATTTGGAGATTTATGTCCTGGTGATGCTGTAATTTGAAGTTTCCCTGGAGTTCCACTTATTTTTCTGGATTTACAGTTTGAATGAAATAACTGGATCCCAGGCAAAAACCAACTTTTACAGACAGCTTGTCCCTCCCTCTTGGTGCATGTTAAAACATTTAGTTTCAGTGCTTGACCTCCTAGCTGTAAATGACAGAACTAAGCCTGTYCATGCAACCTGTGTTTAGTTTACCTCTGTTAACACACTTTTCACTTATGTGGTCACATAATGTTTTCCCTGTATTTCTTGCTTAAATTTCAATCAGTTGAGAGAAGGATGCAAAATCCAACACATAATTTGAAGAATGTAAAGGGAAGGAGATTGTGACCTGTTGGACACTGATTGCTTCAAGAATTAGTGCTATATAGAGAGAGTATAACATCAAAGAAAAGAAGAATATGAAAGCTAAGATTCCTTAAATCCAGGTAATTGTATCTCACCTATGTTTAGGCTGCTAAGAGAGTCTCTTCATGAAGGATTTTAATTTGGCCGATTTATTTGAAAGTTGCCAGTCTTTTGAGACCTAAACTGATGAGCTGAATTTACTTAGGGAATAAYATACTTAATTGAAACATGCCTGGGAAGTTTTTTGATTATATTTACATATAAGTTTTGTGTTTGTCTATAGATTGCTTTTGGTAGAGAAATATTGAAATTTGTCCTGAACTTAACAAATAGTTTTTTGGAGGTCATTTTTGGAGCTCTTATTTACCAGTGATGTTTTTTGACTTAATCCCACCTGTCACCTGGCTCAGATGATAAAGGATATTGTACATGTTAAACCAACTTTGATGTGACACAGATGTATAATTTAGAGGTGCAGTAACATCTGCCAGAAATCACTGCAAAATCAGGTGCTGGGTAAGGCTGCCTTGTTTTGTGGTGGTGCTGCACCGATATCTTGAAATCTCCATCCAGTTATAAAACTAACGTCAAGCTTAGTCAGTGAAGAAGAAAAACTAGCTAACTGTATTTATTACAGTATGTAAATACAGCTGCTTTCAGACTTCTTTTGGTTAACATAGCTTTTTTTTTAATTTGTATTCACTGATAGAAAGTCGGCTCATGTAGATTTGTCTGAAAATACACGCAAATAAAAGAGCTACCAGTCATCCCACTGAGGGGTCAGGCACATGGGCAAAGTGCAGAGGGCAGTGATGGCTTCTTGAGGTTTGGGTAGATTGCAGTGTGTTTTCTCCGTGAGGATCTGGCAGATTCACATCTTTGAAGGAAGCATTTTTTTCCTCTTAGTAGCATATGCAACTGCAGTAATTGACTTTCGTTGCCTAAAAAAACCCCAAAATTGAAAAAAACCCCACCTGAATCTGACTGACAACAGCCAAGAATGCTAATATATTTTGTAATGTAAATTACAGAGATTAGATTATTCCCCCACCCCACAGTTATTTCCAATTCAGTTGTAGCTGACCTTATCAAAAATGTGATGGGAACTTTACACTCTAGTTAATACTGGAATGTCTGTCTTGGCTATGAAATCTGGTTTAAATAGTTTAGATTATAGTTTTAGATTATAGGGTTTTYTGGTTTATTTTTTAAGGACAGTTTCCTCTGATAGTGTCTGTTTCTGGTGAATATATTTTAGGTATGATAAGTCTGGTCATCTAGCCCTTTATTCCTCCTTTATGTTATGTTTAGCATTTGGGATCCTCTTATGCTGTTCCTTTAAAACATTTAAACAGCTGTACTGGGTTACTAGAACTGGGCAAACTAGAACGACTTGTTCATTTTTATTTCATTATTAGATCTTTCAAAGAAACTGTACTTTCATTAATTGTATTTAATGAGCAATCCTTGGGTCTTGTCTCTGGCTTTTAGGAGATCTACTGAAATTACTGTAATTTGAAGAGTTGTTGAACTGGCAATATACTGAACAGTTTATATGTTATTAGCAATAGAAYCTGAGTCTGTGTTAGAGTTTCTTTTCTGGAATTTAGGTTGAGGGAAAATATGTACAGTTGCTAAAGTTTAGTTTTCCCAACTGAATAGACCAGATTTTCCAAAGAGAAGTATCACCAATCAGTTCTTTCATGACGCTAGTGTCAGCTTAAAGCACCAATTATTTTATACTTCAATTGATACTTTTTTAAAGGCCACGTTTTTGCATCTTTTTGTAGCATTCTCAAATATTTGACTTGAGATCAAWTTTTTTTTTCTTTGATTATTTTTGATCTTCTAATGGTCCCTTAGTTTGCTTTAAAAACTTTACATAATTGATGACTCGTGTTTGCAGTCACAAACCTATTAAAAGAGAGCAGATTATTTTCTGGATGAAAAAAGCAAGGCAGTAAAACACCATCATAATACCTTTAAAACGAGGACTTCTTTGAAAGGGCGTTCATTTTTGTCATAAATATGTAACCAACATAACTGCCCTTTTTCTGTAAATCTGTTCTTTTTCTAATAATTGTTATTTAGCAAACATCTACCAACTTAACTAGTTGGAGATCATTTCTGGAGGTAGCGATTAATGCACTTAGCCTRGCCTGGTAAAAGCCAGTGACGTAGAGAGGGGCCATGATTGTTGTCAGTGTCTGTATCGATGAGCAAGTACCAGAGAAGGCATATAATTATTTCAGCTAAATGTCAGTAGTGATGCAAAATACGAGTAAGAACTGACTRTTAGTAAGTTCATACCGAGTATCTCAAAGCAATTACAATATTATAAGGARTAAGAGCTTGAGTGCCACCTATAGTATATTTCATTATTGTATTTTGGAAATCGTACTTTGTCATATAGGAGGTCACTTAATTTCTGCTCAGTGAGGAGGAACATTGCTATCATTTTATACAACAGCAAAACTCCTTACATTTTGCTTAAACTGTAAAATTATCAAACAAATTTTTATGATTTTTGGTAAGTTTTACTGGTGCTTTACTAAATTTTTAGCATGCTGACCTCTTAACTTGAGTGAAGCTTGCATAGTGTGTGATTTTTCTTTTGTGATAACATGAAAATAGAGGAGTTATTTGTCTGTCTGTATAGCACTTTTTCTGTCAGAATATATGAATCCAAAATCATTCAAATAATTTCTGTGGAAAAAGATGCCTGTTTCCAGTGTATGCCTCTAAAATCCTGCTATTTTTAATCCATTAAAAACCTACCAAGCTTTCAGAGAATTTGAAATGTCTTTTTTTTTTCTTTCCCAGTGGACTTCATATTAGACTTGAGGTTTTTAACAATTATATGAGTCATGCAAAATGGCATGCACAGTGAAGTCCAAAACCAAATTTATGGAGAGTTTTTCGTGAAAGAGAGTTGATGTTTACAACACCATAATGTTTACAAACCCCGAAAATGATATTAAATGCATGTGCAAACAACTTTTTCAAGGCTTGTGTAAGAAAGAAGTTGCATGGTGGAGGATTTTGACCTATCGAAACAGGTAATATTTGCCATTTTAATTAAATGAGGAACAACAATGATGAAAATATATTTTTCACTCATATTTTCACAAGAATATTTGAGTAGCTTGGGTAAAGATATAGATCTACCCACTGTATGGAGGGTAATAGAGAAAAAGCGTCAGTTATATCCTACTGACAATGCAGGAAAATGGAATAACTAAAGATAATTTACARTTCTGTGGATTGTGCCTTCTGTAATAAGGTAATATTTTGATCTGAGTTCCTGATTATTTGATAAATTGGAGTGTCAAAGCAGTATTTTAATATGGAACATTGCAGAATAATTTAGCTCATGCACTGCAATTGTTTGATGAAAGCTCTAGTAATTTATTTAGCAAAACAATTCCAGGGTTTTATTCTGTAAAACCTCACTGATCTATAATTTAGATTGTGTGGCTTTATGACTGGATGACAACCTGCAACTAAATGCAGAAAGGATTTACAAGTTAACAAAGTCAAAGTGAAAAATTGCTGGGGCTGGTAAATAAGGGCTAAGTTCCTTTAGTCAAGGGGGTAGTGCATAGATCTGCACACGGTTTTTCTGTCTAATGCAAATTAAATGGTGTGAGTTTTCCTTATTAATGGTTAAGGTATACAGAGCATTTTAATTAAAATAGGCAGCTATGAATGTAGGCTTACTGTACCTGCTTATGCAAAGATTCAGAAAGGTGCACGTTATTAAAGGAGGTCCACAAATGAAGACATACTGGTAATAAAAAGAAAGCACTAGATAAAGAGAATAAAAATAACACTGAAATAATTTTTCTTGTTTGTTGCAAAATACAAGGAATCTTGCAGGGTTTCCCAAATTTCAAAGCTGGGGAGTTGAACAGGAAAGGACCCATTTGTCTGCAAATTCAAAGTGCTGCTTCCATGTTTTCTGCTTTTCTGCACAGATTCCTAGCAAGGTAACTCTCCAAAAGCAGATCCACACTGCGTAATGAATTATTTCGTGGCTCTTTTTCCACAAATTGGAGTTTAAAGTAGTGAGATTTTTCTTATTCCCTCAGAACACAGAAGAAGGAGAAMATTTCATCAGATAAAAAGCTGCAGATGTGTATGAGGAAATTGCTTTCTGATGTTGGTTCTAAAGCATAAAAGCAGAAGAGCTCATTATGTAATAAACTACTAAAGACAAAAAAAATCGGTACCCAGAAGAGACTGAGACTTTCTATTATAACATTTCTAAAATGCATTTATAGACTGTATGCTTTGAAGCACTGGCAAATCTGAGCTTAAATCAAATTTTAACATTCTCATCCTTTGTCCAGTTAAAGAAAGATGATACTGGGTCAGGTTAGATACCCCTGTGCTTGAGCAGCATTTGTTCAACACTTGGGATGCGTTGGAAGAAGGTCACATGGGACGAGTGGGCAGTGATCCTCCCACAGGAAACTCTCCCTGTTTACCTGGAGCTCTGGGACTAGAGCCTTGTCYTTTGAGGGCCGATCAAGTTTCCCTCCCTTCCTTTGCCTGAACACTGGCCATATCTTTGTACAGCTTTGTTGCCTTCCTCTGTAACTTCTCTTGTTTTACTCTTAGAGTGATTGCAGGTTATGCAGGCACTTCTTCTATATTTCGTGGTTAATCTGATTTTCCTTTATACTTTTTTTTTTTTCCCTCCAGTTGCCCATTCTGAAAGGGTTGGCATGCAAATACAAGCAGTAGAGCCCCCTTGGAGCTTGCCTGGGCCCTGCGGYTTTGAATGGTGCCGTTCAGTGTTACCACCCTGGGCTTTCTGGGTTTGCCAAAACCTCTGTCTCTTTCAGAGCTTCCTACAGAGYCCTGGAACAGGCTGCCCAGAGAGGCTGTGGAGTCTCCTTCTCTGGAGATCTTCCAAACCCACCTGGATGCCACCCTGTGCTCTGGGTGTCCCTGCTGGAGCAATGGGATTGGACTAGATGATCTYTAGAGGTCCCTTCTAACCTCAACARTTTGGTGATTCACCATCCTGGTATGGCTTCTAAATTGATTTCAGCGAGTTGAGCCCTGGATTTTTTTCTTCCACTCTGGTTGTGGAATGACTGGCTGAGAYTACTTCATTTACATTTCTTCCCATTTCTTTTGACAAAATCTCTATAATTTTACCCATCTACTGGGTTTTGAAATAAGCCCTGTAAGTGCTGAGGAGAAATTTGAGCAGCATGGAGTATTACTCGTAGTGACAAATATGATTGAAAAAATGAAAGCTGTCCTGAGTATCTTGAAGGGAAAAATAATGAAGAATTAAGAATCTTCTTTGTGTACAGTTTCTGTATGTGTATTTTATAGAGAACTTTGTGCTAGGCCACTGAGGAACTTTAGATATTGTTGTGAATCCACACTGTAATAGCTTATTTGCGATGAAATCAAAYGCACCCAAAGTACCTTTTAACAAAAGAATTTGCTTTAGTTACAGAGTCTGGTTAAATATTAATGCAAGATTTCTGCTATTACCTATTTTAACCCCTAATTCCTTTTATTAGGCATTATGCATTATTGCATAATTTAAATATAGACATCTGGACAATTGGCCGACATAATATTCTGCTTTTAAGGAAAACATCCTTACTTTGCTTTCTCAGAACTCAGTGCCAGCAGTTGGGCATTTGCAGTGGAAAGCATAATGGAAATTAAATTGTTCCGAGAGATTTTGTTCATTAAAATGGTAGTGTAATAATTATATATACTTATTAAAGTGAATATAGCTGTGAAGAAAGGATGAGATTTTGTAATAGCTCTTATAYCTGTCACAAAGTTCTTTGTGAATACATCAGAATATTTCTGACTCCTGACTCAGAGCTGAATTTCAGAAGATCAGCATTTAAATAAACAAAATTGTCCTATTCTAGCATTGAAAAGTGATTTCTTATGTAGTTGATCACAATTCTGTCTCTTCAAATGAGCCCRTTTGATCTAGCGACTCCAGAAGAGGGATCCTCAGTTCTCTTCACACAGTGACCTTTCAGAGGAGCCCCCTAAGTTCACTGGAGTGCTCCTTTCTGTGGAATATTTGGCCTGCTTCATTTTCCACAAGTTATGAATGCATCTGAGACCRTCCCTCACAGCATCCTCCTGGGCAAGCTCCACRAGAGTGGGYTAGATGGGTGGACGATGAGGTGGATTAGGAACTGGCTRGATGRCAGAGCTCRGAGGGTGGTGATCAGTGGTGCCGAGTCCAGCTGGAGGCCTGTGGTTAGTGGTGTCCCCCAGGGRTCAGTCCTCAGTCCRGTCCTGTTCAATTTAKTCATTAAYGACCTGGATGAAGGGATGGAGTGCTCCCTCAGCAAGTTTGCTGATGATACCAAACTGGGAGGAGTAGCTGATAGCCCTGAGGGCTGTGCTGCCATCCAGAGGGACCTGGACAGACTGGACAACTGGGTGGTGAGAAACCTCATGAAGTTCAACAAGGGCAAGTGCAGTAACCCCAGACACCTGTACCAGCTGGGAACTGACCTTCTGGAGAGCAGCCCTGCAGAGAGGGACCTGGGCGTCATGGTGGACGACAAGTTGACCATGAGGCAGCAGTGTGCCCTCGTGGCCAAGAAGGCCCATGGGATCCTGGGGTGCATTAAGCAGAGCGTCTCCAGCAGGTCGAGGGAGGTGATTCTGACCCTCTACTCAGCCCTGGTGAGGCCGCACCTCGAGTACTGTGTGCAGTTCTGGGCTCCCCAGTGCAGGAGGGATGTGGAGCTGCTGGAGAGAGTCCAGCGCAGGGCCACAAAGATGATTAGGGGCCTGGAACATCTGCCCTATGAGGAAAGGCTGAGAGAGCTGGGCCTCTTCAGCCTGGAGAAGAGAAGGCTGAGAGGGGATCTGATCAATGTATATAAATACCTCAAGAGAGGGAGTGAGGAGGAGGGGGCCAGTCTCTTCTCAGTGATGGCCAGTGATAGAACTAGAGGGAAGAGCCAAAAATTGAGGCACCAAAAGTTCCACAGGAACTTGTGAAAGAATTTCTTAACAGTGAGGGTGACAGAGCCCTGGMACAGGCTGCCCAGAGAGGTGGTGGAGTCTCCTTCTCTGGAGATCTTCAAAACCCGCCTGGACATCACCCTGTGCCCCGTGCTCTAGGAGACCCTGCGTGTGCAGGGGGGTTGGACTAGATGACCTCTACAGGTCCCTTCCAACCTTAAGCATTCTATTTGTGARTATGTCTATCTTAAATACAGAGGGAATTCATGTATACTTTCTGGGCCAGGGATAATTTGAAATAAGATGCACGCAATTTGTTCAAACTTCATAAATAGCATCTTAAGTTTTCTTAAATTTTTGGAATTAGTATTTTTTTTTAGGAGCAGTGGCTTTTCTTGGAATTTCACTTATGGATTCCTTGTTTATTGTAATTCTGTTGTCCAGACAAGAATGAATCAAATTTTGGATCAAACCCAACTGAAGGAGGTTGCTACCCTTCCTGTACTAGCAAGGGTGGAAGAGGGGCCATATAGTTCTGTCTTCTTGGACTTTTYCTTCTGTTTCTTTGGTTTTGGAAGAACATGCATAAAGGTCTTTTGGTGGTAGGGTTTCTGAAATTTAAATTTGGAATTTGGCATATTCATGGAGAAGCTTATGAATCTGGAATAAGGTTTTAATTGACGTGATAACTCCAGATACTTGATTCAGATTAAGGATTTTTATTAAATTATGTTCAAAGATAATAGCTATTTTACAGTAAGGGTTAACAGAAACAAAATTGTAGTTAATCTCAGCTATTGTCTGTTACACAGACAATATATTGCATTTGCAATGCTTCCATCAAAAGAACACATTCTGTGCATGAGTGATAGTCACTTACAAAATCAGGTTTTAGAAATGCAATTAGGGTTCTTTGATTTTTACATCTGAATAAACAAGCAACACATCAGCTTAAATAATAATTGCACATATTTTACTTTTAAATAGACAGAATATAATAAAAATAAATATCATTAATATCAAAGATCCCCAAATGAAGAAGTTTTTTTTTTTTCTCTATTCTTAATTATTTGTGATAGATTTTTCTTACCCAGTGATAATTTCCTTACCTCCTGGGAASTCTCTTTTCTCCTCACTCAGGGACACTTGCAAATGCTTTGTTATGCTGGAACAAAAAAATATTTAGCTCTTCATATTTTTAGCTGTCACTGGGACAAAGGTGACAGTGATTGTGTAAACTGCCACTGGTCTTCAGTATTTTAAGTCTTCAGCCTTATGATATAGGAGCATTATAAATGATGTACAACAGTAGGTGCCACTCAGTAAATATTTAATATGTGAAGAATATTTTTGCCCCGAATTACTTTTTCACTTGAACAATGATTTAAGCTGTGTGTTTTGGTTTGATGGGGTGACACTTTTATAATATAAAGGAGTAGCTGAATTCAGTTTGAATGTCAGAGAATTGCAGGGCAACATCCCTCACAGCTTTTTGTTTTGTGTTTTGTCTTTGAGTACTGGAAAAGTTTTTTTCATGCATTAGTAGGCATTTCCTAGGTTTGTTTAGGGGTATCTTTTGTGTGTTGTGCTATCATCTCAGTTTGCCCGCTTGTATATATAGTTCCAACAATGTGTGTGTATATATATATATGTGTATATATGTGTATATATATATTTAACAGTATCAACACTGACAACACTTTATGCTGCGCAGGGAAATGAGATCCTACATCTGTTCTRTTCGTTCGTGTTTGTCAAGTTGCTGTGCTTAGGCAAACGTGTGTTGCAGTCTACCCAGTTTTTCTCACAGACAGCGTGTAGTCCTCGTTGGCTCAGAGTGACACGTAGTATCACTCTGAGAGTATCGCAGACTTGGAAAAGAAGTAGTCACAGTGTTGTCAGTAAATTTATTTTCTGTGTTTGCTAGCACGAGGAGAAAAAGTATATATGCGTATACGTATTATCCAGTGGCAATGATTGGGTTTGATACCTCCTGTGCTGAGTTGTCAGTGTTCCTTACCTCTGAACGGCTTATTGGTGGTAGAAAAATTGACTCATTTTTGAAGGGTGATATGTATAGAAATTCACAGTCTCTCTGACCATTATCTTCCCATGTCTAGAAGCCAATAGAATATCATGTCAAGGTGAAAAATGAACTTTGTAAATGCTTAAAACTTATTTCAAAGCTATATTTAATCTCTTATTTATTGCACACCTAATCTAATTAATATTACATCAAAGATATTACTAAAAAGGATTTTTCATTCAAAGTTAAATTAGTCCATTTGTACTTCCACTGAGTGATACTTTATCCTACAAGTAGCTCTTGCACAGTTCAGCCCAAAGACATTTTGAAGAATTGAAGTCATGTGCTGCAAATACTTTGTACATTTGTTTATTGCTAATATTTATGGTATAATGGGACATAATTTAACTATTTAGACTTTCCAGGTGTCAAGATTTTTTTTTTTTTTATTGAGAGGGTTCAGTTTATTTAAAGAATTGCCCAGCAAAATTCAGGTTTACCTTCCCTAGTTGTACTGAATTTTGTGTAGCTTTAAATTCTATTTAACCCTCACGCAAGGTGCTGCATTGTTTGCTTTTAGCCAGCTTGCCTTCATTATTTTCTTGTTTGATCTTTCTTATCTGGTATAAGTCAGGTGTTTGTCTGGCTTCTTTCAAGTAACGTTTTCACAGACTTCCTGAACAACAAGCTTGAAATACTCATTGAAAACACAAAAATCGCCTGCAACACATATTTGCAACACATACAAGGATTAAGTTTTATAAAATATGAGAGCAGTATTTCTTGAATATCTTAATGTACTTTTCTCCACTACAGGAACAAACCTTGGCCCTTAGGAAAGAGGGGATAGGTGTTGTGTTGGATTCTGAACTGCCTCATCTAATTGGCATTGATGATGATCTCCTTAGTACTGGCATCATCCTGTACCACTTGAAGGTAAATACACGTCTGTGTTTTCACAATGTTTGTGTGCCTGATTTTTGAGTAGGCAAGTTAGAGTATTAATTTGCTATCTAAGCATAGTAAGTGTTCATTATATGTTTCATCTCTGGTTAGATAAACTGTTAAGAGGTTCTAACTGATTCATATTATGGGATATAGTTTATTGCTTAGAATTATCTTGGGGTTCTACTGTTTTGCTGTATCTGTACAGTTGGATGTATTCTATTCCTAATCGTATATGTTGGTTTCTCATTTTTCTCATTGTAAAATTTTCTCATTAAATTGAAATCCAAATCTAGTCTGGCACAAAGGTGTTTCTGTGCAGGACAGTTGCAATATAGTAGCAAAATGCTAACAATACTGCTCTATGAAAGCATTCTCAAAGCGTTATCTGATGCTTATGTGTACGTGTAAACACATACTTGGTCCAGGATGTTGTGAGAAAGTAGAAGGTTAAATTATTTCTTCACAGGGGAAGGAAGGAACGAAGGAGAGAAAATTACATATATTTTGTCTTAATTAGGAAGGCCGAACATATGTTGGCAGAGAAGATGCTGTGGCAGAACAAGATATTGGTAAGAAAGGTTTTCTTCAACATTTATTGCTCTTTCAGTTGTTTTTCTTTCATGTAATGTCTTACCATGTGACAGAAGTSTCACCAGTTTCTTCTGCTTTTCAATTGATTGTTCATATGTGCTTGCCTGCTTTAATTTTTCAAAATCTTGTAAGAGATCTGAATTATGTACAGTTTGCCCAAAGAGCATATCTTCTAAAGCAGCCTGTTGGGCTTAAAATATATTCTTATTCATGCATGTTGAGATTTGTTATTAACGTACTTCTATAGATTTTGAATAGAATTCTATAGAASGACCATCGTTTTTCAAACAGCACCTGTCATATCTGAAGCATAATTATTTCCTTAACCTTTGTGTAGTGACAGTATTGTTATATTGTTATATCTAAGTCAGTTTCTGGACTTTAGGTTCATGTTGATGAAAATTCTGTGAATTGATGAATAGTGGGTAGGTTTCTTGTGTTGATTTCCTTACCCACATGTTATAAAAGCAAAGTGGCAAGACTGGGTTGCCTTGACACATATGTTATTTGAATGCAGTTTCATTAAATAAGCCAATTTTTWAAATTTTCAATAAGAAACCAAGAGCCAAATGATTTATTTCAATGTGGTTTTGATCACGGGATGTCAAATTTAAATTTCAAAATAAATTCAATGAAACTAGAGCACCCGTGAATTGCTTTGTAATGGTAGACAGTGTTTACTATTGGTGTATGGTATATAAAATTTATATAAGCGGTTTATATACAGGTGTATGTGTTTTTTYGCTGTTCTTTTTGTTTCTGGTGAGAATGAAAGACTTCTGTAGAGAGTCTTACAAGAATTAAGAGAGAGAGAATGCTCCTGAAAAGAAGGAAAGCAGCATAAATGATTGATAGCAG
The DNA here is from genome assembly GCA_003342815.1 of Eudromia elegans. Classification (NCBI taxonomy): domain Eukaryota; kingdom Metazoa; phylum Chordata; class Aves; order Tinamiformes; family Tinamidae; genus Eudromia; species Eudromia elegans. The sequence goes on along the minus strand of PTEX01000132.1, from coordinate 925,978 downwards.
GCCTGAATGTAATAAACCACAAGAACCTTATTTCAGCCATGCTTAATATTTCTTGATCATGTATTGTATCTTATCTCATCAGATTTAAATAAAACTGCTTTAAGGTCAAGATTTTTTCATTATTACTTAATGAAACTGATTTAAAAAAAAATTACAGGTATTTGCAAATAAACATATAGTAATCTGGTGCCAAAATATGGGAGAGAAGATGATTACACACACCCCCCCCAATAACAACAAAAAAATCAACCTTCTGTTAAAGCAATAAATAGCATAAACCTTCAAGGTTTTCAAACCTTCAAATAAATATGTATTTACTAAAAGACAGGAATTGATGAGGAAAGGAAGAAAATGTTATCCAAAATAAAGAGAAAAGATTTTTTTTCATATAGCTAGTAGTATATATTCTTAATAAGTTAATATMAAATTGCTAATCTTATTTGTTTTAAGAGACTAATTATGTTATTTTATTTCTGTGTGTTTTAGTTCTTCATGGCCTTGATTTGGAAAGTGAACATTGCATCTTTGAAAATCTCAATGGTACTGTGAATCTAATACCACTGAATGAAGCTCAGTGCTCTGTGAATGGTATTCAGATTACAGAAGCCACACAGTTAAACCAAGGTATATCCATTTTTTATACAGCATCCCTTTTTTTTCCTGAAAACTCCATCTATATATTAGAAGTTTATTGTTAAATTMATTTTAATTTTGATTCCTTGTCTCCTTCTCTACAGTTAGGTAAGGCTTAGAGTTTTTTTCACTCAGAGAATTGCCATATGGTCAAAAGAGAATTCGTTACTTGTTTAAACTATATCTTTTTGAGTGAGAATTGATGATTGCAGTTTGATTTCATTAAAGTAAAACTGCTTAAAGTAAACACCACACTAGATATCTTAGATGGAAAAGGTCATATCTTTTTTCCMTTCCCTTCCCTCCAGAGCTTCAGGCCAACCTGTCCTGCTTAACACTCTGATGTCAAATCCTCTTGTGTAGCAGTACATTCAGCTAGAGTATCTGTTAACTGCACATCTAGTAAAATGACCTGAAGRGGAAAGCCAATGCTAATGGAGGAAAGTTAGAGAATTGTAATTTCAGTGCAGAAATTGCAAGTGGAGCAAGCTAGCCTTGGGTGGAAGGTTTTAACTCATGACATCAATTAAGAGCGGGCCCGCAGGTGATTATCACTGATATTCTGACCTGCGGTAGCTTTTGGGCCAGGTGCCTGTTGTACTGTCTGGCCTAGGCTGTTTCCACATGGAAGAGAACAGGATTATTAAAAAATAGGATTATGGAGAAGGTGACAGTTTCTTCAGCTGCAAATCTAACRTGGTCCTGTTTTTCAGAAGAACTTTCTGCAGGGAAAGCCCAATCCTCTTTGYCTTATATTTGGGTAAATACTCTTGATAAATGGTTAGTGTTAGAAGCATCAGCATTAATGTCAACTAGAAAGAGTAAGAGTTGCAGTTGCAGTGAATCATATTTGCTTTAGTCTACTGCATTTCAAAGGAAAGAAAGGTTTGTTGAGCCTCAGACATAGGTGAGAGTTTGGATGTTATTTCCCTCTAGCAAACCCACAGTGTATTGCCTAATGACTTGGTTTTGTCTTGTGAAGAGTTGGGAGCTATTTTTTCTTCTTTTTTTTTAGTATTCTTTTTTCTATCTGAAGAAATTTACACCTCAAAAGAAGGAGCAAAATTGCTTTTGAGTTACTAAATTGTGGAAAAACAGCTACCTAAGTTGCCCTGTAGATTGATCTAACCAGACCTGAGCCTGCAAGACAGCATCAGATGAGAAAAGCCATTGAAACAACCATGTTAATACCTCGTGTGCAATAAACAGATATGAGCTGTGATAGCATTTAGTCTCACAGCATGAAATGCCACTGTCTTTAAATATCTGCTTCAAATATCTCTGATTAACTGCTGATATATTTAAATGTTTCCGTTTATTATTAATAACTATTCATTTTATAATGTGTTAAGCTTTTAGACTGTTTCATAATGCAGATTAAAAAAATAAAAAGGAGGCATATGAATTAATTAATACTTCCTTCTTCAGATTACTTCCAGCATTTGTAAATTCTCATTAATGTGCTCTTTTTGTGTAAATTAAACCTTCTACAGTATTTTTSTGTTTGGATTTCTAGAGATAACTGAATGAGTATATCACACACTAGGAGCTTGTCATTTTCTTTAAATTTATCTTCAACCTAAACTACATTTTCCATTTTTAGGCCAAACTGCCAACCCATCTATTCATTAGTTACAAATAGCTTTTAAAATATTAGGGAGATGAATTTTGGGTACATATGTTTGTATGGTTCCAGAACTGTGATCAGTGTGTTGCTTGGTGATATTCGATCTTTGTTTCATGATCGTTTTGCTTTCTGGCCATTTATGCACGGGAGGAAAGTAGCTAAATTACCTGATCAGAGTTCCCCAAATGATACAGACTTCTTTACTGCATTTTTTTTTCCTTTGTGGTGTGTGTGTGTGTGTGTGTGTGTGTGTGTGTGTGTGTGTGTGTGTGTGTGTGTGATGTATTTTTAGTTATATCAATGTATTTGGTGAACCTCTTTTTCTTCGCTGCTTACATTAAAGAAAAATGGGAATTACTGCTTAGAGTAAAATAGATGGAAAGTAAAACCCCTAACAGAATTTTCTGTGCTTCCATAACAACATTTATTCTACACTTTGCCCCACTGAGATGGGGAATTTCACTGTTCAGGAGTAAAATAATAAGCAAACTAAGCTAATACTTAGGAAATATTTTACAGAACAGTTTTGATATGTTTTTTTTCTTGAATAGAGAAGCAGCACCATCACAGCCTAAGTTCTGTCAAATGTGAATTAAAATCATACAGTTTTCGCTAAAATTTGGGAAGATAAAAGTAAAAAAAAACATACAAAGACATAAAGCAGCACTGTGCTGTAATATCTGTGTCATGCTTAGGAAGGCAGAACTTATTGTGGGGGGGAGCCGTACTTCTGTATCATATGACAAGCACATATCTCTTTCCTTCTTATCAGACTTACTAGTCTCCTACCATAGTATTCAGAGCAATACTAAGAGAGAAACCAAGTCGCTGTTAATTTGATCAGTCATTTGTTTTCAAATGTTCACATATTTATGTACACTGATGGCTTTTATATTTGTAAAGTTAGGAACTCGAGTTGGTYCCCTTTAATAAGGGGGTACAAAATGGTTATGGCTAATTATTTTTRTTATTATTTTTAATCTTCRTACTATGCTGAAGGAATTTCACTGGAATCCACACGGCCTCCTCTGCTAGAATAACCAAAATCCTTCTCTGAGCATAGAACAAGAGCAAGATACACATTKGGGGAAAACTATAAGTAAATGAAGCATTTACGGAATAGGGGTTTTACTGCTTTTACTATAGCAGTTGTGGCTGACAGGGGCCCCTTTTAATAGACTTACCTAAAAAGTATGTCCAGTGTAACCTGCTGCGTCACATAAATTGCRGAAATGGTATTGGATGCTTTTGCAATCCCAACCTACACACAGATTTGTGAGAGGTATTTCTATTTAAGATTGGACTGAGATAAAATGTTAGTGTGATTCAAAATTGAGGTGTAATGTAGACAGGAAGGTGTAACATTGTGACTACAGTGAATTTTGCCATTAATTTTGCTGAGATTGGGTGAGCCTACGTGAGTTGATATTTGTGATGAAGCTGATTTCTGGAGGAGCAGTGTTAGCTGAAGACAATAGTTCATTCTCAGATGGTASCAATTTGCTTGCGGTAAGCAGTGTAAGCGCAGTCCTCTTGCAGACTSTAAGTGTAATAGCAGCTTTTTTCCCTCTTAAAATGCCTCCCAGTGACAGGTAATGCATGATTCTGTGGTGGTTAACTTGGAAGACTTCCATTTTGGGACCTCAGTGAAACATCACTGACAATCTGTTTTTCAGTAAGAAGGTATTAATCTTGGTGCCAGTGTCTTCAAAGKATAGTAGTGCCAAGAAGACATTATTTGTGACTTCGACCTGTATTTGATTAAATGCAATAATATAGGTTGCTATAAAATGAGCAATATAAACAATTCCAGGTTTTTCCCCTTGAAAATAAATAYTATGTATAGAAATCTAACAGTCCAGATTTTGGGTAGTGGTAGTTTTTAGTATTCTTTCATATTAAGATAAGGAAGGTAAATGAGAGTGYGAATTTTGGAGAAAAGAGCTGGTGGTGTAGGTGGGTTCAGACCTGCCTTGGAGATGTAGCAAAGACGTGCACCTTTGTTTGCCCTCAGCTGTCGTTAGGGACATACCCATTTAATATGGCACGTGCTGGATTGTAGCCCCCAAGGTAGCAGTGTTGATAGTGTACAAGAAAAGTTTGAGTTAAGTGCTACTATTGTTTCACCTATTTCATTAACTGATCAAGATCAACATGACAGATCTTTGTGTGCATGTGTACGTTTACTTTTTGTGCTTTAACTAGGAACATGAAGGAATGAAGTTACATGTACAGCAGTTAACATAGCTGTGATCATACATCCTAATACTAATAATTTTTTTATTACTTGAAATTCTAAGTTGAAGTTCTTTATGAAAGTCTTTGCTTACATATGGGATGACAAAAAGTACTTGGCATTTTCTGGTGCAACGTGTTGTCAGCAAGTGGTGTGCGGTTTTTTTTTGGTTTTTTTTTCCCCCATCAGGTGCTGTTATATTGCTTGGAAGAACCAATATGTTTCGCTTTAACCACCCCAAAGAAGCTGCTAAGCTAAGGGAAAAAAGAAAGGTGAGATTGAATGAGTTTATTATTATTATTATTATGATTGTTATTATTATTATTATTATTATTATACTTCTTCATTATTTTTTTCTGTTTCTTTGTCCTTTCTTTTCATCAAGTGAAAGGAGGAGTTTGAGGGTTTGTTTGAAGTGTTTGTCTAATACTTTCATTTTGTGGTCTGTTGTCAGAGTGGACTGCTGTCTTCATTCAGTTTGTCAATGACAGATCTTTCAAAATCCTGTGAGAACCTGTCAGCAGTTATGCTTTATAATCCAGGGTGAGTAAATTCTGAAATGCAGGTGTATAAATTGCAGCAGTTTTCCTTTTCAGGGGGTTTGAATGCTTCAAGTGGCAGTAATAGAAATTATTTCATTCTCAAGTTAATACTACATGCATGCTGAATAATGGCCTTCTGAGTGATGTAAGAACTTGTCAGAAATTTTATTTRAAATAATATTCCATGTCTGTGCTGGAATATGGCATAAAAGGACACTGAGGAGTTTTCCATCATGCTGAAAACCTGCTCTTGCAAGGGATCCACTTCTTAAATGCAGGAACAACAACTATATCAGCACACAGATCTGACACTAATAAAATGATAGTGTTGGGATTTCAGGAGAAAAAGTTTGGCATTAAAACCAAGTCACAATTATGATACTGCAAATTTTATGTTTATACTTTGTTGAGAATTACAAGCTATTTTTTCTTGAGCAAAATGCATTKTAAACTGGAAATTAAAGTTTCTACAGTTCATTTAATATCAATACAAGCATAAAAATGCCTGGAAATTAGTGTCTTAGGTGCTCGTCTAYATACTTCTTAGTAAGTGGCTAGACTGGATAAGGAAAACAATTTTATTATACAGTTAAAATGAAATAGAGTGCTTGTTGTAGATAAAGCGTTTTTAATGTTTTTACCAGTGTTCTTAGAGTGGTTTAGAGGTGATTGGTGGTGTGTTTGGTTTGTTTTTTTTCTATGGCTAGTGCCTATGTTTTGACTTGAGAGTGAGATGAACTGTCTAACTCGTGCTATATGCTTTTGAAATATTGTTCATAAATTGAATTACMGACTGGAACAGTGCAGGTTTATTCTGAAGTTTTAATGTGGGATTGCTCTTTGAGCGTTAGAACCTAGGACAGATAATGCCAAATTCAGGTTAAATAAYGTGTTGTGGGCATGTTTAATAGCATTCAAATGTGATTGTTGCTGTCTTGCTACTCAGTTACTTACAAACAACTCAAGACACTGAACTAGTTGCTCATAAATTTAACCCATCTTTTTCTCTGTCACTGTAGACTAGGACATATTGTTTCAGCATCACTTCAGCTGTTGCCTTTCAGATTTCCAGTCAAACAGCAACTTTCAGAAACACTGCAATTCTTCCTATTCAGCAGTTCTGAAAACTTTTATTTCCCCCCTTATGTGTCATTGTGAGGGAACCACTCTTGTTRAAAGTGAGGTGAAATAATCCTTATATTCCTAAGCACTTTCATACTTGAATTTTACTAGACATTAAACTATGAGCAGGGAGTTAATTATTGATATTCTTGTTAGTTTCCGTTCAGTTACTCTTTGTGAGCTGGCTTGCAGCAATGAGTGTTTTGTCTTGCCGAATTTGTAAACGCAAACTAGGATAATGTTTAGGGCTTGTTGAAGTAACRCAAGTCTGTCCCACTGTTACTTTTTGTGAGCAATAAGAATTGCCTGTGGTTGTTCTGTTTTCACAGTTTGGTACCTGTTTTTCTTCTAAGCAAGGGTGCCCACAGTTGTRTGTTCATAATTTAGGCTCTTACCCCTATCTTCAGAAACTTTAACAATGTTTAAAACAATATATGCCACACCTAATGAAAGACATGACCCACACAGTGCAGAGGCTGTCTTTGTCCTAACAGACCAGTGATTTAAAAATAAAAGTAATAATTTCAAATACAACTGCTCAGATCTCGAAGGGAAGGGCTCTGGAGCGGATGCTCTTGCTGGAGCACCTTGTCCAGAGGCGAACCACTGCGGCGAAAGCCGCTGAGTGAGACAGCGCGGGCAGCAAGAAGCACGAGGCAGCCCCAGCACCRACCCCGTGCGGGCAGCGCGGAGCCCCGAGCCTGAGGCGGCTCTGACTGTGCAGGATGGACCCAGCAGGACAGGCGGGAACGCAAAAACCGCCCTCAGGGAGCGCGACGAACAGAGCATGCAGGGAGTCCTCTCCCAGGCGTGCAAAAGAGTTCTGTCCACAGTCTCCTCCATCAGCGGGAGGTCAGACAAAACCGTGGTCTCTGCACCAGGAAGACTGTGGCAACACAGACTGAACCACCACAGRAACACGYGGCAGTCCAGGTCTCCAGCTGTGAGGGATGTCTCAGCCTCTACAGGTTACCGGGGGGTGGTGAAAACACCGCCTGCCTTTGGTGTGAGCACGTGGATAAGCTGCTGAGCCTGGTGKTGGAGCTGGAGGAGGAGGTAGAAAGGCTCAGGACCATCAGGGTATGCTAGAGAGAAAGAGACTGGTGGAGCTGCGTGCTGCAGTCCTCCCAGGAGAGCCMCCCAGCTCAGTTSATTGAGCCACCCTTGGCTCCATCTGGAAAGCCAGTACACTCCCGCCAGAGGGCGGAGGGCGTAGAATTAGCAGCATCAAGGGGCAAACAACAAGGGAAACGGGTCCCTGTTCRAGGTGGCAGGACAACCCTTCCCAGCCCACCTCTCCCTCAGCAGGGACCATGTGCAACAGGTACAAGGCCCTGGACCTTGAGGAGCAGACAGACGAGGACATGAACCAAGGTCCATCCRGCGGGTGATYGTTGTGGGTGACTCSCTGCTGCAGRGCACAGAGRCACCGRTCTAGAGACCAGAYCCCTTATCCAGAGAGGTCTGCTGCTTGCCAGGGCCTCGARTAAGGGATGTTACAGAGACGCTCCCAAGGCTTGTCTAGGAAGCTGACTGTTGTCCCCCGCTACTGTTCCACACGGGCACTAATGATGYCATGGGGAAACTGAYTGACATAAAGCGAGATTACAGAGCCCTAGTGACGGTTGTTAAGGGTATGGGAGCCCAGGTCGTGTTCTCCTCCATCCTACCAATGAGGGGAATGGATTCAAGGAGGAGAAGGCAGATATTACAGCTCAACAGCTGGCTGCACCACTGGTCTTGGCAACAGAGTTTTGGGTTCTATAACCATGGGACTCTGTTTGATGACCACCAGCTAATGGGGAACGATGGGAACCACCTCTGCAGGAGGGGCAGACATGTCTTTGTCAAAAGGCTGGCCAACCTAGTTAGGAGAGCTTTAAACTAAGCAAGAAGGGGGAAGGGGAGCGTCACAGGAACAGGGCAATCAATACCATGCAGCCAAAGTCAACGGGCATCCAACGGGAGTATGGTAGTGGGGAAATGCGGATAGGACGTGATTACAGAGGGTCATTGTCCACCCCTCCTGGGGAACCTGCAGGYTYGATTACCTCCCTGAAATGCCTGTACACCARTGCAYRAAGCATGGGGAATAAGCAGGAYRAACTGGAGATCTGTGTGMGGTCCCAGCATCACAATCTCATGGGGATCACAGAAACGTGGTGGGACAGCTCACAGGACTGGAGTGCTGTCATGGAAGGCTACGTGCTCTTTAGGAAGGACAGGCTGGGAAGGCGAGGGGGTGGAGTTGCCCTGTATGTGAGAGAGC
>PTEX01000132.1:856380-916744 GCA_003342815.1 Eudromia elegans | reverse complement strand
TTCTATGCTTTTATCACTGCTGCAAAGACATGATAGGCTGTGAAGTTTGCTCTGCTGCTTAGCAGACTTTAGGAGCCAGGATCTTAGAAATCAGGGAAGAAAACATTCCTTTACTGATGTGTCTTCATGAGCTGCAGTTTGCCTATAGCAGCTTTTCAGCTCAGGCTATGGTTCCAGGGCAATGTTTGATTTGCCTAAGTAGATGCTAACCCTGTCTTTTTTCCATCTKCTTCTTTGGGGCAGCACTGGGGTTTGTTCTGTCATACGGTGAGGTTGTCCAGAGAGCTCATTCTGCAGAAAATGTCCCTTTAAGGGTAACAGGTAGCTACAGTCATTAAAGAAATGAAAACATGCCTAACATGTTTGCAAGATAAAGTAGRCTGTAAATGCCTAAGGCACAGTTCTAGTTTAAAGTCAGTGAGACTGTATCTGTAGGGGGTTGGACATCGTGCAGAACACCTGAGTTCTGGACTCCCAACTGGGGATGCTGCTGAACCAGGATAATTCAGCAGCAGGTGTTGTTATAGTTGTAATTCTGAGTCGTAGTTGTTATTGCGAGGGGAGTCCATGTTCAACCCGAGTGAAACATTTTCAGTAAGTCTAATCTCTGGACAACAAAGGCAAGGTAGCTGTAGCGAAGTCATTGGGTGGTGGGGAGCATGCTGCTTCCTAGGAAAGGACAGATGGAAAAAGACTATCCTTCAAGAAATTTGGCTTGGATTTTTATTATTATTTAAACATTAAGAGCAACCTAAGACTYGGACTACATGATGTATTGTGATGCTTTATAAAAGACAATAGTATTTCCTCAATCCTGTGTTGACCAGTGCAGCTTTCATCAGTTCTTGCAGCTCTTTATAATTGTATTTTCGTATGGATGTTCTTTGTTTGTGATTTTTGTGCCTGTTTGCCTGTTGATTTCCTGTATGTATATGTAGGTGCACAAAATTTTGRTTTCCTTGTATTCCTGGTTCCCAGTCTTTGTCATTAATCTGGTGTCATGTAACACAGCTTCAGCTTTGAATAAATTTTGCTCTTAAATTTGTTTTGAAGATTTGTGGATCTTTCTTAAGTTCTGTTACTTTAACTCCAAAACCACTCATGGGAAGCCTTAGCCTTCTCACRAATGTAGCTTTTAAAATTTATTTTTATTAATCATACAAATTGGGCTACTGGACTTGTGTTGCACTATCTTTGTAGTCTTGGCAATATTTGGTATTTTCTAATACAGGTACTGGCAGACCACACTTTTGTTCTGTGTAAATCAAGCTTCTGCAGTATTGTGCTAGTAAAACTGGCTTCCTTTTCTCTGCAGCTTATCTACACTCTTCTTATTGCTAGATATGCTGCATTTCCCGGGAAAATAGTGACCATTTAATCTACACTGATCAGATTGAGTTTTTTGTGGCAGTTATACAAAAGAAGAAAGAGTAGAGTCTGGTTCTTAATATCTGTCTTTGTTGTAATTTTAAGCTTATATTTTTCCATTCACTGCAGTGCTCACATTTATTAAAGGAGTAGAGATTGTGCGAGAGTGTTTTTTATTAAGGATAACCTAAAAGAAAATACATCTCCTGTAACTTTAGAACTGATAAGCAGTTGGAAGCAAATATTGCAGAGGGCTAGTGATCTCAGATGCAGAAAGCTGTTAAACATATTGCAAAAACGGGCAATCTGGAAAGGAAAGTGGCCGTTGTTARGGCCCTGCTACTTTAAAGGCTTCCTCTTGAGTGCTATTGATCCCCATGGGGTGGAGATGCTGTGACCACCGCTTTAGAAGAACCTTCAGTGGAGCTCAGACCTTCTTATACATCAGAAAGTCTACACAGCAATAGGACCCCAAGCTGCAATAGATCTTCAGTTTCTAGGACTACAATTTATTTCTATTTTTAATAATATATATTATTAAATATATTTTTTTTTCTCATTTATTTGGCATTTGGGAGCTGTGGATTGCCTGGAGAAGTGCTGACAATAATGCATGTTTTCATTTTGGAAAGAGAAATATTCACTTGAGAAATAACCGCTTCCACATTGTTCATTCTTCATAACTAGCTTAATTCATTTTGTTCTCCATCTTGGATAACTTTGTAGGTTGGGATTACAAAAGTTGTGGTTGAATTAAAAATATTGAGTGTTTGCCATCTCTCCTAGTGCTGTAACCTTGCCCTTAATGTTTTACATAAAGGTATTGATAAGGTATTTATATGAAGGTACTGATTGTTTTGGATTGTGTATTTGGAAACAAAAAAAAACTTTTCGAAATGGGCTTGTGAGAAATAAGAGAAAATGTAAGTTGTTAAGCTTGTGTTTCTCCATTTTCAAAGTGGATGGAAACATCCTTCTGGAGCATTTATAAATGGAAGTTCGGATATCTTGCTTTAGAAACAAGATGCTGCTATATTTTTTCCGTATTTTTGGAGTTTTTCATTTCCACCATAGGCACGTGTGTGATTTCAGARAGACATATTAAATGTACCCTTTTTTAAAAAGCTGTCTACACAGTTGCATTGTTATAGTGCATTCTTTCTCTTTTTCTTTTTTTAAATATAGTTTATAAGCTCACTCATTAACCTACAAATTGATAATGAGTCTGAAATAAATATATGTATCTGCATTTGGTTGAATAATGTAATCCGTATATATATATACACATATATATATAGGTTGTATGTACTTAAAAGAACTCATGATTTTTATTTTGAAAAACTTGCTTATGAAAACATGGATTTTTCAAAGGAAATTAGAGGAGTTCTTTGCAATTGTAATATGATCTAATATTAAAATTAATAGAAAATCCTCTCCCCTAATTATTCAGCACTTTGTGAAACTAATTACATTAAAGTCTCAAAGTATTTTAGACAAATGTGTTTGTGTCTCATTCCGTGCTTGGATATTCCATGTTGTGTGAAGTTTGCAAATCCCACAGATGACTTTGAGTTGTAATGTCWTCGACTGCTCAGTTTAACCTCTGACCAAGCAAAATGTTGTTGAATTTAAAATATTCTTTATTGCTAATGTGTGTGGGTTTTTTTTTTTYCTATCAATTCCTTTCWTAATCGATCGCTCTGTTTCCCTCTACCTCCCATGGCAGTCTTTTCCCTGTGAAAGGACCGATCTGTCTAAGGTAGAGAAGTTCAATTTCTATGTATTGATTGCCATGTCTGCATGTAGCTAACTTGCAGAGGCTATGCTAATCATTAATCTGTCTTGTTTATCTCCACTTTTTTTTTTTCTCCTCATTTAATTTTCTGTTCCTACAGAGCCAGGCAGCATGGTATCTAATTTGTAACCCTAATAAAAGAAATATTTTTCAGTTATTGTAGGAAATAGTGGTTTTTTTTTTTTTTTTAAAATTTCCATCACTATAATAATCTTTTAAACTGGCACTATGAATTGTACAGTATCTTCATTTTTTTGATGTGTATTTTTTTCTGTAAAAAAAAAGTTTTTTATTGATTTTTTTTTTTTTCCTCCTTTATTTAGGCTAGAATTTGAGAGGCAACAACGAGAGGAGCTTGAAAAGCTGGAAAGTAAAAGGTAACGTTATTCTCTGCGGTTTTTATGTGTGCGTGTATATATGTGTTTTTGCATGTCAAAGTATAAAAATATATTCAATGTAAAAATACGAGTATATGTGTGTGTGTATATATCCATGTGGGCTCATTTAAACTATTAATTTTGAATCACAGCACTAATCAGCAGGCAGAGAATCTTGATTTAAATAATTTTATCTTGTTTTTTTATGAAGATTTCAAWTACCTTAATGATTTTCTTGAAGAACTGTTGATTCTCACTGATTTTAGTAACCAGGTAGRCATGCTGAGCTGTAGCTAAAGTATGATCTTTAGCAAAAGAAACGTTAGTATCAAGTAGATGTGCTATCTACATGTAAGTTGCAGTTCTCATTCCTAATTGCCTTGGTATTATTTTAAAAGATGGCAAGTGAGTTTTTGTGTGCTTGTTCTTAACTTGAGCTGTCTTTGGATGGAGCCCTGAAGGAAAGTAGAAAAATAACCACTTCAAACTCTGCTTTTTTAAAGTAAATAAATCTATAGCCATAGTATTACAAAAATTAATTTGAAAGACAGAGTAAGGTCAGCTGAGGAACTGAAATGATTTTTCTGGCTCATCACTCATCATACCTATTAAGATTTTTAGAAGTAGTTGATCTCAACATTTTGCAGATCACAGTCTTGCTTAAATAAACTGAAAAAGTCTGTCTGCCTTCTCAGCTTTGAAACATCTGCTTATATCACTGGGCTGAATTATGTAAACTCGAAAGAAATAACTCTGAGCCGTTAAAAGTTGTTTTTTTTTATAAAAAATGAGTGAAGACACTGATATTTGTCTTTTCAGTTAYGTTGATGTGATTAGAATTTGGATTACGATGAAGTTATTTTGCTTCTCTTTTAATTTATCAGACTTCAGCTTCTTCAAACTGACACATTGTCTTTATCTGTGCTCAGGCAATTTTGTTAATGGATAATTGTGACATACCTTCAAGTCTCTTCTCACTTGGAACCCATTAGACTCTCTAAACTTGTATCRTAGAGGACTATTATGTCTTAAGCAGTTTCTTCTCAAATGAATCCGTTCGCATCTGTGTGCGTATGTGTGTACATATGCATATATTTGTATGTACTCTTCAGTCATACATGTGTGCTTGTGTATGTTCTATCARTATTGTATCGGATTATTCTACCAACATGAATGCCATTATGCCAAATTTTCTTAAAATTTTGCATATCTATAACTTTGGGGGTTGATAAAAACTGATTTAATGTCTTTACATGCATTCTTTACATGCATGCAATGTCTTTACATGCATTCTGTTTCAGGTAATGTAAGATCTTAAGTGCTGGTACACAAAAATTATCTAAAAAAAAGTTCACTTTAGACTGTTCAGTGTGATATATATTATAAAATCCTTGTCCAGATCTTCTTTCTTTGAATCTTAGGGAAGTGCTCTCTTTTGGAGAGGAAAAAAAGGAAAGGTTTGAAATCTCCTTTGTGAATGATTTATTGTAGGAAACAGATAGAAGAAATGGAAGAAAAGCAAAGATCTGACAAAGCAGAACTTGTAAGAATGCAGCAAGAGGTAGAGTCACAGCGGAAAGAAACAGAAATAGTACAGCTGCAAATTCGAAAACAAGAAGAGAGTCTGAAACGGCGAAGTGTTCACATTGAGAGCAGGTTGAAGGATTTGCTGGCTGAAAAAGAAAAATTTGAAGAAGAGAGGTTACGGGAGCAACAGGAGATAGAGCTTCAAAAGAAAAAGCAGCAGGAGGAAATCTTTGCCCGGGTGAAAGAAGAGTTGCAGCGACTGCAAGAACTTAATCATAATGAAAAAGCAGAGAAAATGCAGATTTTCCGAGAACTAGAAAAGCTAAAAAAAGAAAAGGATGAACAATATATCAAGCTCGAATCAGAAAAAAAGAGACTTGAAGAACAAGAGAGGGAGCAGGTGTTGTTAGTGGCTCATCTAGAAGAACAACTTCGAGAGAAACAGGTCATGATAGAGCTGCTGAAGAGAGGAGATGTTCAGAGAGTTGAAGAAGAAAAAAAAGATCTTGAAGACATTAGAGAATCTCTTTTGAAAGTCAAGGAAGCCCGATCTGAAGGTGATGAAAACTGTGAAGATCTAGAAACAGCACAGCATTATTTCATAGAGTTTAAAAGAAAACAACTAGAACAGCTGAATATTTTAGAGAAGGATTTAGTTCAACAAATAGAACACCTAGAAAAGGAAATAGCACATGAGAAAGAAGCTCTGGACCACTTAAAAYGTGCCGATGAGGAACAGTTAGGTACTGTCAAGAAAGAGGATGAAAACTYTGTGGATGTTGCACTCAAGTCTGAAGAGTTTGAAAAGATAAAGCCAGTAGAATATAGGCTGCAATCTAAAGTACGCCAGCTTGAATACCTGAAGAATAATCATTTGCCRGCTCTGCTGGAAGAAAAGCAAAGAGCTTCTGAAGTCCTTGATAGAGGCTTGTTAGGGTTAGATAATACTCTCTATCAAATTGAGAAAGAAATAGAAGAGAAAGAAGAGCAGCTCGCGCAATATAGAGCTAGCACAAACCAGTTGCAGCAGCTCCAAGAAACATTTGAATTCACAGCCAATGTRGCTCGCCAGGAAGAAAAAGTTCGGAAGAAGGAAAAGGAAATCCTTGAGTCAAGGGAAAAACAGCAGAGAGAGGCTCTGGAACAAGCTGTCGCTAAGTTGGAAAGGAGGCACTCTGCTTTACAACGTCGTTCCACGATCGACTTTGAAATTGAGGAGCAGAAACAGAAGCTTGCAACCTTGAACAACAGCAGCAGCGAACAGGCAGGTCTGCAGGCTAGTCTAGAAGCTGAGCAGAAAGCCCTCGAGCAAGACCGGGAACGGTAAGTGTTGTGATAGCAACAGGTTAGTGGAACCCATGCTTAAGGAATGAATCACCTTAAACTTTACATTTTCAGAGAGAAAATTGTTCTGCTTCCCCATGTTCAAGTTTCATGTTGATCTTTAAGTAATTTACCCAGAATGGAGACTGTGTATTGCTTTTTAAAGTATYCTTGCTCTCTAATTGCTTTCTGTTCTGTTCAGATACTTATCCCCAGCAGCATAGTATTTCCATTAATCACTGCAGTATTTGGATAATGTTTTTTTTCCTGCTTAGAAGGCTGAGGAAACCTTMTGGTATGTCTTTTTGCAGCTATTTACACTTATGAAATTAATGTATGGTTGTTCAAGATTTATATCCTGGTAGTTACAGTAGGCTGCCAGCTGCCTCATCTGATGATGTGCTGCAGACTTGTTGTATTCAAAGTAGACAGGTGTAATTTTTATTACTTAATTATTGATTTCAAGGCTAAAAGACTAACCATAGATCACTGTAAAATTTGATATTAGCTTTGAGCTTATTTGATAAATACACAGATGCTTCAACACAGGTTGTGTACAGAAATGTCAATGTCGTCAGCTATATATGCAATTGCTRTAGGTTACCTTTCAGGGTAATGTATACCTTTCAGGGCATAGGAGAGTCGGAGAGAGGTATTTCAGGTGAGGTCGAGTATTCCTTTGCTGGAGAAGAAGAAGAAACCTTTTTGCTTTATTTTTTGCCCAAGCAATAATCCATTGGAATTTGTGTGTTGAATTTAGGTAGTATGGAAAAAGGAYGAAATTGCTATTTTTTAAAATGAACTTTTCAATGTCGTCCAATTTGATAATGCTAGAATTTTAAAACATTGCATTATTTGCACAGTAATGACTTCATCTTAGGATAGCATTTATGATTTGTTTTTTAATACTGCAATGATGGTGATCCAATTCTACTTTCATGCACATTTCAAACAGCTGCTTGATTAGAAAAATCATTCTAATTGAACCCAAAATAAACTTGCCTGTTATCAAATCAGTGAATTCTTTTGTATGCTTTTTCTTTTAAACTATTACCCCATGTAGAAGTTACTGCTTCTCTTTACAGAGCTACATTGTGGGGACTTTAGTTGAGCATTTTCAATAAAGATTTTTTTTGTTGTGTATATTGCCTTTATTTGTCATAATTGTCTTGAAGAGCATATAATCTARTTTTGTGCACTGAGCATCTAACTTCAATAACATCAGCTATAAACAAAGGGATGTTACCCAAAACAGACACTTCTTAGTCCTGAAGAGGCTGCTGGATGGTGTGATAAGTTAAAAATAAAAATACTGTAGTCCGCTACAAGACTGAGACTTGAAAAAGACACTGAAGAAGTGAAAATAAGTGGATTTTTTTTTTTTTTTTCTTTTCCCTCTTGCACAAACTATAAAAGAACTTTTAGTCTTTGAGTGAATGGCCCAGGGGCCTGTATAATTCAGTTCAGAATATCCTATGTGCATTCACAGGGGTAGTTCACTTTGAATATTTTGACAGGAAAAAGCCTGAAGATACATATTAATATGGTAAATGTTTTGGGCCAGTTACATCTTTCTTATGCATGAGTGGTTTCATTTACAGTTTGGAGTAAATTCAAGCCTGTGACTTCAGTGTTCCAGACATTATCATGAGTAGATGAATTGTATGTTTATTTCTCTAGATGTTGTGTGTGGTAATATATTCTAGAAAGAAAGGTTCAGATCAGTGTTAACYGTCAGATTATTTTTAAAAACAGTGTTTGTTTGAGATTCTGTGCAAGCCTAAATCCATCATATCTGGATAAAACTGTTTTTCTCTGACTTGAATAACTTTTTATTAAATTAGCTAGCTTGAATTCTSTCTCACCTCCACGGAGGACCCCCAAAATGGTAACCGGGAGTTAACTTGTAATTAGATTTAGTGCACACACATTTTGTCTTTAATTTTGATTTATGTTCAATCTATTGCCACGGATTTCATGCCAATAGAGTCATCCTTCAGGATCATATCACTCAAAAGTAACAAGGTGCATCACACAGCTGATTGAGTTCATAACTATAATAAGTGATGTCTTCTGGTAGTAGGATGTGTATAAATCAAGGGAGAACCTATGTTCATTTAGTGTAATTCTGATCTCTACAGCTGAATTGATTTTCCATAGATGTGAACGCTCTCGTTTCCATCAGCCATCTACTTTCCCTGCAGGACTGTTTTGCTGCTAATCAAAAGGAACAGATACTTCTAGTTCTTCTAAACATGAAGTAATGGTTCAGCCTGCTTTACTCCAAACTAAACCTCTTCATTTGTCCTTTCCTTTTCCATTTTTCCGTTTTAACTTCCAGTACAGAGTAAAGTGGTCATAGCATCATACTTCAGAGTTTACATGGCTGAAAAATTTAAGCATATGCAATTGTTGTATAAGTGTGGAGTGCTGATTTTTATAGTTTCTCGTTTTCTAAGAAATTCTTTTATTTTTGTATTTATATATGTATGTTCTGTATTTTTCAAATAATGCCTAAAAGCCAGTTACCTACATAGACAAAAATTATAACAGAAGCAGAGAAGGCTATTACTGTGTTATTAATCTCATCTACGATATAAGTGAAAAGTGTGTTCTGCAGGTTACTTGGTTATTATGTCGCTTAACTAAGTGATAAATGTTGCAAGAAGTGTTTCTTSTGTACTAGATGCCTCAAGCATTTTCAGCCAAATGTATTGTATCAAATTTAAAATATTCTATCATGTGCATGAATCGGACTAATGTGAAATTTATTTGTTGGAGAAAATGAGAGGTTTCCATTTTGGAAGATTATTTTTCAGGTGTGAAAACAAATGCTAGTCTTTATCAAGTAAATTTTTTTTTTTAAAAAAAAAAGAAGCAAAGAATAGCTGGAAATTAATCAAATGTATGTTTTGTATCCAGTTTACAGATTTTCTTATTTATTTTTACATCATTGTTTTAAGCTTAGGAAATTATTATTATGTTTTGAGGTTTTTTCATTTATCCCTTTATTTGACATTAGAAGCCAAATATCTGAGTTCAATAGAGTTCTGAAATAAGGGAAGCATATTCAAGTAATCTTAGTAGATAGGTTAAGTCTTACAAATTAATATTTTGTTGGATGTCACTTGCAATAGAAGTTATTGAAAGATTTTTATTTAGAGACTAACAGTAGCAAGTTTAAGCTATTGTGCTATCTAAATTTGCTTAAAGAACAAATAGGTATTTTTAAAGCTTCATAAATATTAATGCATAAGGTCTTAGGTAGAAGTATCCTGGTCTAAGTACAGCACTTGGCATATGCACTGTTGGGAGTCATTGGTATTTTAAAACAGACTTGACTTACATTTTAAGATCTCTTTGTAGCCTGGACCAAGAAATTCAGCAGCTGAAGCAAAAAATATATGAAGGTGATGGTGGACAGAAAGGAAATCATGGCATGTTAGAAGAGAGATTTTCTCATGCCAGTTCCCCTACCAGCCCCGTGAAGCCACAGCCGTCCTCCRTTCCACTAGTTGATGATAGGTAGGTGCCCTGATGTGGGCAATATTTTGTCACAAATTCAATCAAGAGCTTTGAAAAGAAATACTTTGATCATTCTATCACAGTTGGACTGTAATTAAGTGCCATAGAGCCTAGACATTAATTTGCTATTTGCTTTTTCCTTTAATAACCAGCAGCCTAATCTGTGGTTCCGATGCAGTTTGTTTTTTAAAGAGAGGTCTGCATAACTGTAGTTTTAAATGCAGTTAAATTTTTATATTCTTATGTTTAGAGTTACTTCCTATGGTATTGCTTTATGCATGCTTAAAGTGCATTAAAAAAAAAGGTAAATGAAATCGCATTTTCATTTTTAAAAGGGCAGCAACCTGCAATCACTTTAAAATATATGTATTTTTTCCTCTACATTCATTTTACACTTATGTATGCAGTACTTAACATGGTCTTTTGGGACAGTCTTTCTTTTTTGAAGGCAAGGATTTTGTTATTCTAAGTTGCCTATATTGCAAAAGTGATAAAAACAGTAACAAACTAAATCCCAGCCTTCTTTCCTCCTCATCTCTCTAACCCTCAGTGATGCTTCTATATCGATATCTGTGCATAGCAGTGGCTTAGCCTGTGGTCCATTAAATTATCTSGTGGTGTTTATAAATTTTTGAACTGTGGCATGTTTATTAAACCATTGCTGAAGAGCCCCTCTTTTTGGCAGAGGAATAAAATTGGGCTAACATTAAGTTAAGAATTGTGTAAGAAATGTTTAGGGTTCCTAACACTTTAAGCAAGTTCTTTAACCAGTCTTTTTTTCTTTTTATTTAAGAATATGCTTAGAATATACTTTTTTTTATATATGTATATCTCATAGGATAAATGCCTTCATTGAACAAGAAGTGCAGCGACGGCTTCAAAATATTAATCAGAGACCTGAGGATAACCATGCTAGACTGTCCTGGTCTACTGAAAGTTTAAAGGTGAGCATTGCTGAGAAGGAAATACAGAATTTCAAGGCACCTATGCAACCAGTGATTTAATTTCATTGTTGAATAATGTTATCTTTTGTATATTTATTTAATTTACAAAAAAAGAAAACAATAAACTGGAGTATTTAATGATTGTATTACAAAGCTAATAGTCTTTGTAATGAAGATTGGATAAACGGCAATAAGTTTTTAAACAAAATCAAAATGTTCATTCTATGCTTGTATAATACATTGAATAAAGAATAGTAACTGTGTGCCAGAACACTCATGGCACACAAATGCTTTTTTTAGAAAACTAGTGGCCTGATTAACCAGAAGATTGGTTTAATTCGATTTCAAGACAGTTTTTAAACAGTACAATATTAATAAGAAAATAGTCTATATCTTCCTATAAATTAACTTCCTATAAATRAAGAAAGGCACTTCATATATTTTATTATTACCTGTACCTGTTATTTTCTTAGGATAATGAGAGGCTTAATAATGGCACCATTCAACGCAAGCTGAAGTATGAGGTAGGTCATAATTTGTCGGAATGAAATTATTGTCTTAAATTATGGCATGCCTGCTAATCAAATTWCTTAGCATTTAGCTGCATAATTAGAATTCTAAATTCATAGAAAGATTAATGGAGAATAGAGACAGCAATGTATTTTTCTRGCTTGAATTTTTGCAGTGATTTTTGCAGATTGGGCACAGCTTTTTCCTTATTTAAAAGGTKTATTATTATGGTGAAGGCTTTTTCCTTGCTTTGTCGTAATTCTTTGTTTGGAACAGTATCCTTTTCCCATTTTCAGAGTATGGAGGCTTCTAATGAGGAGGAACTAGATTGTTTAAATTCAAAATACCATTTTGTCTTTGTGACTTACAATGAGCTCTCTGCTGGAAGGGTGGGATTTTCTAAATATGTTATGAAGGTTTAACATATAGATAATTTTATAGTTTTTCTTTCAAACTAAGCCTTAGATACCACCCACAATATWTGATTGCCTGGTTGCCTAACATTTTGAAACATATGACTAATTAAATCATAGAATCATAGAATACTTAAGGCTGGAAGGGACCTCTAGAGATCATCTAGTCCAAACCCCAGCACACACAGAGTCACCTCGAGCACATGGCACAGGGTGACATCCAAGCAGGTCTTGAAGATCTCCAGAGGAGATTCCACAATATCCCTTAGCAACCTGTTCCAGGGCTCTGTCACCCTCACTGTTAAGAATTTTTAACTCGTGTTCCCATCAAACTTTCAGTGCTTTAGTTTGTGGCTGTTTCCTCTAGGCCTGTCAGTAGTCATCACTGAAAAGAGGCTGGCCACAACCTCCTCACTCCCTGCCTTGCGGTACTTACAGACACTGATGAGGTCCCCTCTCAGCCTTCTATTCTCCAGGCTGAACATGCCCAGCTCTCTCAGCCTTTGCTCGTAGGGCAGATGTTCCAGGTCCTTAATCATCTTTGTAGCCCTGCGCTGGACTCTCTCTAGCAGCTCCACATCCCTCCTGCACTGGGGAGCCCAGAACTGCACACAGTACTCGAGGTGCGGCCTCACCAGGGYTGAGTAGAGGGGCAGAATCACCTCCCTTGACCTGCTGGAGACGCTCTTAATTGGAAATCTTGAATTGGAGAGTAGCTTCTAAATATCTTTCTAGATCTTAGCCTTTGTTGTAGGAGGATGGTCATCCGTCAGATTTCTTTTTTTTTTCTCCTGTTTTATGAACCTTCATGCTGTTTGAATTTGATGTTATCTTAATAATGTAGGACTACTTTTTGTTTTCTTGCTGTAGGAACTTAGTATTGCAATTTCGTGGAGGGAAAGAAGATAGCAACAGGCATATGAATTTTTGTATTAGCTTTTCATTTTCCTGCAATTTTTTGTGTAAAACAAATATAAACCAAGTGAAATGGATACTGTACAAAAGAAAAGCTGGGAAGTTCAACCATTCCTGAATCAGACCCCAATCAGTTTTGTTGGATTTGATCTCTCAAATTCTGGGTTTCAAACCTAATCAAAATTAAGCTTGCATTTAAGAAATGTTCAAAATGGAAAATATCTTTAAAAGTATTTCAACTTTTTTTTTTTTTTTTTTTTAAAAACCTTTTAACAGAAAAGTCAACAGTGGCAACTGCATTATGGCTTTCCACTTTTATCTAAAGATGACAGTGGTGCCTCTGAATTATGTGGAGAAAACATGGGAATAAGAGACTCTAAAACACAAACGGAATATACAGAGATATGGAATGTGTTTTCTAGCCATGGAAGAATCTCCCCCTTTACAGCAGAAGATGCATTTGAAAATGAAGGGAATAATTCAGAACATGAGAGCTTTCMTTGTCTTTATGGCATTGAAAGCAACTTTGCTTGGACTAAAAATATCAGTCCTTTAAAGAGGAGGAATATTCCTTATCAGAATGTTTTATCTACTTCCTTACAGCGGCATGACTTAAATGATGTGCCATGTTCACACTGTAGGCTTGCAAATTTCAATCATTTTGATGATAAAAGTAGCATTTCTCAGGATCGTGGCAGCTCAAGAYCTGAGTCTGGTTGTTTCCACTTGCAACATCTGTCCCCCCTAGGGCCTTCAACATGTGCTAGTGAACAGGCTCCTTTTAACAGCAGATCTTACCTTGTCTTTTCTCAGTCTAATACAGATTCTGAAATGGCCTATAAAGTAAACAGTCCATCTAATCCAGTGCACCGGACCATCCTAGGCCAGTCCAATAATTTGCAGCTTCCAACTGAAAAAAGCCCTGATTTGATCTCTAAGTCACTAGTTCCTTGTTTTGGCATGGGGCCAGAACCGACCTATGGCTTAGGATACCTTTTCAACAAGTTGTCTTGCTTTTACAAGGATACTGGTACTCACCTACTCAATAGTACCATGATTTCTAAACAGATTAAGGAGCTGAGGAATTTGTGTGACAAAAGTGGGAGATGTGCCCAAGCGGTATCATTATTAAAAAACCTCCCATTTGTAAGAAACTTGCAAGTAGACATACTTTTCAATTCAGGTGTGACTCAAGACATCTCCCACTCTACAAATGGCACTGAAGCTCAAACTAATAATGTCCTTCAGCTGGAGTCGCCTGTGCAAGAGGATATCCCAACTAGCGCAAGCACAGAAATCTCAAACGCATGTGCAGGAGAGCCTACAGAAGGATTTGTGTGCCATTGTAAAAATGAAAAATTGGAAAATAGCCTAGTGTTAAGACAAAACTTGGTGCATTTTCCTGATATCCTTTTGAAACTCCAGGTCTGCTCTCTGGAAGAAGTGTTGAAATATATGACTTGTGCCTTACCTCAAATTTGTATTGGACTAGAGGAGTTGAAAGGTATATATTGGCTTGCTGTTGGCAATTGCACAAGACCTGATCCAGAACCTGCTTGCTTGCTTTTGTTCAGTTCTGTTTTGTATGTTGTTGTTCTGTCATTCAAGCAGGAATTTGGTCAGAATTCCTTGGAAATATTTCATGAGATTCCAATCATAACAATAGAAGAGATTCAAGTTGGTTTTGCTGGACAGAATATTAGACTTCTGTGTTCTACTGAAGATAGTTTACTCACAATATTTACCTATGACAAACACTTCACTCAACGAATTTGTCATGACATACTGAGTGTTTTGATCTCTGCAGCAGATGATGCTGTTTATTTAAATCACCAGCTCTTGAGAGGTGATTTGTTGCAGATTTCGCTTGACTGGGCGTCAGAAGTAAGCGACTTGGTTTTCCCAAGTGGTGTACGATTGTCCTGTAAATTCAGATCTGTGTTAGCTGATCTGGTCTACTTACTCCATGAAAATATGGGAAGCAATAARCCTTCATTAGGTGATGTTCGTGTACTGCTGTATACCACTGTGAAAAAAGACTGTTTTAAGCAGGCTGTATATAGATCTCTGGTTCTTACAACTACTCACATAGGTGTCTTGAGGGAAAATGTCTTTTATTCTGCACCAAACATTTTGAATACTTCATCACAGCGATCACAGTTTGACAAGCTTCAGCTGTACAGTTTGAACRATCTCCGATGTGTAGTTTTGCCAGACAAAGAGAATATGACAAAAATTGAGCTAGTATTTTCCAGAAGAAGCAAGATTGGATCTGATTCAGGAACTGGTTTTCCTAAACACGGTGAAAAAGAAGTAAATACTCAACTGACATCATTTCTTCAAAGCAATTTGCATCTCCCTTCCGAAATCTGGAAATTAACATTCAGTTCAAGTGAAGAAGCCATTTGGCTGATTATGCATCTGACTAGGTGTTGAAAACCAAAAACATTTAGATACATTCAGAATAAGGGGTAATGAGTGCTAGTAAAATACTCTTATCAATAGACAAAACACTCCTTTGAGACTTTAAGGGAGTGYTCTGGGATATGTAGACACCTCTTACCAACAATCATTATTATTTGATCGTTTCTATTGTTGGCACTGTAATATAATTGTACAAACATTTCCTTGGGATAATGAGGAAATTAAATGCTTCTGTCTTATATGGTAAGTGGATCAAAGCTATAATTACAGCTGAATATTCAGATTTTTATTTTGAATGTTTCTGGCTCCCTCTTTTTCTTATCAATCTTAATTATGCTTTCTGCATTCCTCCCTGGTTGCCTTTTATTTGGTCTTTCTGACTGACTTTGTTTTTTGTGATTCTCTTCTATTTCATGTCCTTGGTTTCAATGTTTCACAAGATTTACAGTATATTTTATATACCTGAATTGCAAAGTGTTTAAAACTATAGTGCATTCATTGTTTGCTGTTAATACTAAGGATGTTTGTAGTTTTCATACATTGAAATCTTGGGAAAAATACCGTTCACAAAGACTTTTTTTTCTGCTTCACAGTTTCACATTCTCTTTCATTAAAATTTATCACAAATGTAAAAGGAGTTACTTGTGCCTTATTCGAAGTCAGGCTGGTTACACTTGTAGAGACTGATGGATTTGCCGTATCTCTTTTCTCTTGGGTTTGCTGCCTTTGCCTACAGCCAGGGCATTATAGGCTAGGGTGAGCCATGGAAGCAGCAAAATGGAGTGAGCATCCAAGACTCTATTTCCTTCTCTTTTTGCAAGGAAACAATGCATAGCTTAACAATACTGAGCTTGTTTGAGTCATTCTCCTCCTCCCTACTCCCAAATAGCCTAAGTAGTTAACTGTCTTGCAGAACAATAAGTCTATAAAGTCACTTGATACAAGTTCTTGAAGAAATTGTGATGTACAAATGCAGGTGGTTAAGTGGTGCAAATTTGCATATTGATCTTTGGTCATGCTACTAAAGCTGTGATAGGGCAGAAAAAAAATCAGGGTTTGTCATTTATGTGTATTTTTTTCACACCGTTAAATAGTTAGCAGCTGGGGATGATACCTATAGGATGGAATAAGTTTAATCCACATGACATGTCAGATGTCCAGCAAGAATTTCCCCTTTTCTGCCTGCTTGCTAGGTGGTTGCTGGTGCTGAGAGATTACATCTCTCAGTCTCTTTAACTTTCTCTGTTCCAAGGACTATTGAAAATACAAGATTTCAGTTGTCAAGGCTCTTCTGAAGCTTAGTGAAAAACAAAAGCAACAACAAATATAAGCTCTTCCCCCTCATCTTTTGTTTCCTCCCATCTAGCAGGAGCTGAATGCCTTTGAATCCCATTGCTTGAATGTGCCATCTGCATTCTTTGAGGAAGATGGCCCTTGGCAGAAAAATGGTGGTATCTAATCTGAAATTCTAAACTCTATACACATACTACCAGTAGACATGCAGTCTTCTGGCGGATAGAGTTAGACTTCTGTCTGTCTACGCATGTAAAAACCTTTCCCATTTGTTCTTACCATATGTTAAAACATAATAATGTAATTCATTTGGGGTTTAAAAAGGCAGATAGTGCTGTGGATGTGGAGTTGTGGCTAAAGAGAAGAAGGGTGGTTTTGAATAGAGAGTTATGATTTTTTTTCATAACAAAGCTCTAAACTGCCTTAAGGAATTCCAAAGAAATAAAATATATCATTTTGTTTTGAAGTACTGGGATATTTTCTTTTAATGAGAAGGTGTATACCATTATCTCATAGAACATGAGACAGGGTTGTTACTCCTCAGAATTTTAGTTAGGAAGTGGATCCTTTTTTGACAACATGAAAGCACTTCTGAGTCCTGCTGTATGTTAAAATTAAGTAGCAATATCTGGGAAGAGTGTCTTGGTGAAGGCTACTGAAAGGCAGTTATTACTGCAACTTATTCTTTTTCAGGTTGTATCCTAAAGTTAAATATGTTTGTGCATATTGTGCTCCATGTACCATTTTTTGTTTCTGTTTTAAAGTTGTTTTCAAATCTAACTTAATGGTTATTCTGCACTTTTGTGACAAAAAAAATAACATCTTCAATTCCACTGCAAATTAAGCATAACCAGACAATGTCTATTTATGACTATCAAAACATTATATAATTTGTTAGGACATGCTTTTCACATATGTTTTGCTTGATTTTTTTTTTTTCTTCTCTAACTATTAACTGTTGTTTGTAATAGCTGCGTGGAAATGACTGAAAATAAATTACATGTTGACAGAGGTGGTTTTAAGAGTGACTTTACAAGCTTTATAGTTATTTAATACAGCATGTAAATATTGTTGTCAAGGCAATGAACTTTTCTTTCTCCCAAAAAAAGAATTAGTTTCATTTTTAACACCCTGGAAAGCTAAATGTTACTTAAAAAGCCAATAACTTGAGGGGAAGTAAAAGAAAGGCAGAACAGAGAGCAGAGGAGGTGATATTTATTTATTGTCTAGCCRTAGATAGCCAAAAATATTCTACTATACAAAGAAAAACTTTTTCCTTTGATATTTTCAGTTAAAATAAAGTAGAAACAGCTTTCTTGATATAGCCAGCTAATTAACCCTAAAATTCACTTTCTTTGGCTACTGCGTTTTCTTTTCCAGTAATCTTGAGGAAAATGGCATTGGCATTTACAGATGACTGGTGAAAAAAATCACAGCCTCCTCTTTGATGTAGCTTTTTGGTATCCTGGGCCAGCCATCTGTAAGAGCATACAGAGAGGTCTAAGTTTTCTTGCACTGTTTTTAAGCTTGAGAGGAGTTATGTCATGTATACCTTAATTCTAAAATGCCCTTGGATTTAAATTGTCTCAATCCCCTACAGCTTTGCATGACATTATAAGCAGATTTGCTGCATAAAAATAAATATATACAGAAATATTTATAACTGTAAAGGCTCAATTGATATTAACATGAGAATTAATACAAAGTCTACTGCTTTCCTCTGTTTTTGGAATTTCAGATGCAATTTCTACTTTCTCTATACTCTCTTTCCTGGCTGTTCTGGGCAAGGACATTTTCTTAACTTTAGTCAAGTTCTTTTTTTCCTTTATGTAGTGATTTTTGTTTTTCCTTTATTCTCCCTATTTGATATGCACTTGAAAGCGGATGGTCTGTCGTTCTCTGGGAGCAAGTCCAGACGACCTAAAGGACCCAATTAAAATTAGTATTCCACGCTATGTCCTGTGTGGACAGGGCAAGGATGAACACTATGAGTTTGAAATAAAGGTAAGTACTTTTAAGTTACTTCTCCTTAATATATGGATTCTTTGTATGCATGATGCTTGCATTTATACAACAGTAGCATCATAGTAAAAGTAAATAATAAAAAGCGTTTGCAATGTGGGTCAGTTGTAGGCAAATGATGATGATCAGGTTTGAACTGAGCAGATTAAGTGTCAAAATTACATTGAAAATGCGGCAAAGATCAGAATGAAATGAACACTACCTATAGGAAAGCATTGCATTGAGATGAAARTGTCAAGTAGAGAAAATGATTAAACTTGATATATTTACCTGTAGTAATGAAAGTATAATTCTAACATTTTACACATATCCACAACTTCCTTTTCTTCCTCTTTTTTGTTATGATTCCTTCAAGCCTTCACTACCTAAGTCTCACTTCTCCAAACTCTTACCTGCTTCCCCTGCTTCCTAGTGCCTCCCTCTGTTAATCCTCCCTGCTTGAAAGCTGGCAACATGCATATTCATTGCTTTTCCTTTGGTACTAAGCGAGTGTCTTTTCAAAGATGTAAGATCTAATTGGAAATGTGCTCTCAGTGCATGTGGACATGTAGAATAACTGATCTACATGACATTAGAGACAGAACTGGCAGGTGTCTTCTCTGAATGTGCTGCCAGATGCTTCACTAGCTGGTGCAAGTAGGAGGTATGGCCTTTCCTCACAGCACGTAGGACTGTTTTTGAGCTGAACTCACCTTCCTTTTTTTCTTTCTTCCTTTTTTTTTTTTCTTCAATCTTTATTGCATCTTTATTAGGATGGTTGACCTTATCTCTTTATACTAATTACTTTCCTTTTTGAAACATACTGCAAATTTCTGGACAGAATACTTTATTTGCCTTTAGTACTTTGGATTTGTGTTTAGCCCAGAGGCCTATTGCCATCAGCTACCAAAAAGAAAATCCTAGAGAAGTGCAAATGCACTTAAAACCTCCCTGGGAACTAGTCTGGCTTCCAGCCCAGGACATTTACTGGACTACAAAATGGTTCATCGAGGGAGATAGAACAAAAAGATGCTCTGTCATGTTAGTAATCATGACTATATTTCTTTTCTTTCTGCATTCTTTGCTGGGAAAACCCAACTGACTTTTTGTAACTGTTTCATAGCTTCTAGGTCTCTGTGTCACACTGTGYAGCTTGTGCTGTGGTCAGGATTAGTTTCACACTATAATACACAGACCTTCTACAAACTTTACAATACAAAACTTTTGCTCTGGAGGGTACCCATCTCAGCTCCTAGATGTAATACCTTCATTTTTAGCTACTCGTGTTCTGTAGGAAACCAGAATAAGTGATATAGGGATTTTTTTTTCTTTAGAAGCTAGGAAAATAGTAAGGCAAGATCAAGAGGAAAGGATGTGTATCTGTTTCTTTCATACCTTCCTGATGGACCAGGCCRTGGTGTCAATCATTGAAATAATTCCTTATTGCAAACTTAATTTAGTTAGCTCATATTTATTTTGAGGTGATCTAATATCACATGTGTCACTCATGGGGAATGACTGAGGTGTTGCTAATCTCATTTCTTTTGCCTGACCTCCAATGAGTTCTCTCCATAAAGTTTCCTCTTGGGAAAAGAGGAACAGATCTATTCCCATATAATGGCACTGTGAAATCTGACAGAGACAGGAGATGATTGAGTTGAATTGGAAAAGAGTCTCMAAACTTTTTATCATTAGAAACATTTTCAGCAAATACCTCAATCAATATATTAGTAGTTAAAAGCTACATTGTTACTCTACAGAAGAACAGATCTGAAGGATAATATATATAAATTTCTTCTCATGACATGAGATAGTAAAAAATCATTTCTTTATAGGCCAAAAGAGAGAGTGAATTCCACACTCAGCAGCACTGTGGCCTGTTCATAATTCTTTCAGTCCTAACAAAGCATCCAACTGTTTTCTTTTAATACAAGCTCAAYGTCTTCTCCATCTATGTTTATGTAACCTTTGGGAATGGCCAGCAAGATGGTCTCTCCACTCAGATTTATCTGCTGGACACAGATCATACTTCAATGTATTGAGCAAGTTCTGTTAGAACCAAAGATGTTTTTTATTTAAGAGTTAGCACCACCACCTTTTGCAGCAAGAGCAGTCAAGGCCAGCTGCCTGTGCTGGTCTGCTACCTAAATGCTCAGTACTAATAGACACTTTTTCAAATAAACTTCTGTTTGGAAGACAATTTTCTATGTGTTTTTTAAAGACATGATGAGGCAACAGTAAACTTAATCAGATCTTACCTGTTTATGATAGAGCTGAAATAAAATGCTAGAAGCTTTTCTGTGTGTTCTCCTCTTCCTTTCATGTTGTGATGCACAGAAGGTTCAAAAATGAGACCATTTTTGAAACAGCATATGGGRAGAATTTTAAATCTATAAGATTGTCGGCATCTGCTCCACACAATAGTTGTTTTCCCATGATCTCTTTAGTTCACAGTTCTCATACGATTTTTTTTTTGAGAGTCTCCAGTTATGATTGAGTTCTCTGTAGAAGAGCCCCAAAGATTCACTCCAAAGCACTGGTTGATCTGGGATTATGTCACAGTTCCCTTCCATACCTCAAAATACTGATATTTCTGGGCAAAATCTTTCCTGGTTTCAGCCGAATTTGAGTGAAGCAGAAACATGCCTTATCAACACATAAGTCTTAAAGCAAATATTGCATGCACTATGTGTACCTAAATTAGAAAACAAAAATCTTGCAATTCTATCTAAGTTAATACCCTCAAAGATTAAGCAAAGAGAAGTTCCAGGAAATACAACTGCCCAAATGTGGCCATGTAACCTGCTTGTATTATTTATTTATTTATTTATTCTTCTTAGATCGCAGGAGGTGAAGTTGCAATGAATTACGTTTTGGAAAGTGCACATTTTGACAGATGCTTCGGATGTGAATGCAGAACAGTCTGCATGATGAGGGAGTTTCTTTTCTGAGGGTTTTTCTTTCCTATATTTTTGTTCTTTTCCTATATGTTTTCACTTACATTTGTACGAGGGTTAGGGTGAGCACGTTGATAAATTCTGGGAATTGCCTTCCAGTGGAAAAAAGAAATTTCAATAGAAAATGTTGTGTAGATCATTTTCTGACAGTCAGCGTGCRGAAGAAAAAGTGAAGACAAGTCTGTAGTATCTCCTTTCGGATTTCTAGTTTTTATGTTGGAAATGCACTTTAATGGGGAAAACAAATAAAAGCACAATTCTAAGGCAAGTCTCAGATCATGTAAGCCCCTAGATGAACTGTTTTGAAATATTGCTTTACAGCCATATGGCTTTATACCCATATATTTTTTCACTGAGAAAATATTTTTAACTACTGTAATAGCAAGTAAAAAATAGAAAATAAAAGGGCATCCGAATTTACTTTTTCTACTAGTGTTCAAAAGAGGATCTGCCTTTTTCTTTTCTTGCCCCAAGCTTACAGAGGCTATAGTTTGTAAGCTCTGATACATTCTTTATTAAGTGGGAGAAGCAATCACAGACCAAACTGGCTGTATTAGTTTATAGGAGCATAACAGATATGTGGCTTTTCCAGTTTTTCTCCTGAGCATCTCAAACAATTTTTACTGATAAGGGAGCTAAAACTGCCTTTTCAGTAGTCATTTATTAGACATCTTAGGAGAAAGCTGCTGAATAATTGGATGCTGAAATTGGCTGCAGGCAGTTTGGTTTGGGTAAATTCAGCACTACCCTGTCACCTGGACAGCTGTCAGATACATAGGCAACAACTGTATTGGCAAGCTCATATATATATGTGTGTGTGTGTTTGTATATGCTCTTCCCCGGGCTATGGAGCAGTAAGAATCCTGGATGCTTTGTGCTAGATTGCTTCCCTAAAGGCAGCCTTCTGTGTGGGGGAAAAAAGAGGTCACTTTTAAAGACCATGTACAAATGAACTTTTATTTGAGCAAAATTTCACAATTCAATTAGAAATGCCAAAATATAGAATTAAAACAAAACCAGAGCCTACG
Organism: Eudromia elegans; assembly: GCA_003342815.1. Classification (NCBI taxonomy): domain Eukaryota; kingdom Metazoa; phylum Chordata; class Aves; order Tinamiformes; family Tinamidae; genus Eudromia; species Eudromia elegans. The sequence continues at coordinate 894,344 of PTEX01000132.1, read as the reverse complement.
TAATGAGTCATGTGATTATTTTATGATTGTCCATTGCGGTCTAATGTTAGTTTAAATGCTGTAATAGTGAAGTGATTTACTAAAGTTATTCAGAACAAAATTGCTGATTGGCTAATTAAGGTCAATATGATGCAAGTATTCTTGAATTACTGCTTGTTTTTAATGCTTGTTTCTGCTTGTTTTCACCTCATCTGTAAAGTCTGAGACATTGTTAACAATTATTGAGAGAGGACAAGAGCATGAATTTCTTGTAAGGAAATACGGTCCATCATGCAGATGTCTTAATAGCAGTGAAGTATGCTGATGACTTGGAAAAAAATATTGCCATTCAAAGACAGAGTAGTAATCAATTTGCATTGTGCAAACTTGTATGAAAAAAATAGTTTTATTATTTGAAAGCAAAATTATGTTTCAAGAAGGCCAGTCTTGTTTACTTGCTTTCCTTTAAAAACCAGCAACAAAAATGCTCAGACCTAGTTCCTTATGTTATGTAATTCAAAATAATTTTTACTTTCCAAAACATGTCCAACAGTTTCACTGTTCTGTATCCAACAAGCAAGGCAGAGGGCAGGGGGAGGATATACCAGGAATTGAAAACATGCATCAACTGTTATCAGATATTATTCTTCCATTCTTTTTAATGTTGCAGTTTCTTTTTCTCTACTGCTCCAGTGACCTTTTTTTTTTTTTTTTTTTTTTTTTTAATCCCAGTAACTTTCCTAGATGCTCAATTCAGGGAACTGGTTTTGTATTTAGGACTCGCTTGAGTCCCGTATCTTTGTGAAATGCATTTTATGAAAATGCGTGGTTTTGATCTTTGCATAAAATTGTTAGGCAATGCAGTGTTACTTACTATATCCATTAGGTTAAAAGAAGAAAAAGAATAGAGGGGAAAAAAAAAAAGCTTTCAGGTGCAGACAGGATCACTGTTTTCTCCTCCTCTACTAAAAGGAAAAAAGAAGTCTACCCTACAGCATTTTTTCTTGATATCCTTAGTTCACAAGAGCTGCAGAAAGACTTCTATGTAAAATCAAAGATTCTATTCCCAGCACTTTTATAACATGCTGAGGAATTTCTTTCATTTCACCTAATTTTAGGCATTGAAAAAATTTCTTTCTCTGCAATGCCTCCCATGGACTTCTTGGTTGCAGTGGGAGTTTGGGGTGTAACTGATAGCGAGCTTGCTTTGCTGTCCTGCTCTGCTCCTGTCTCTAAGCACTTTATTTGCAAGGGTACTTCTGCTCACTGTAATGAAGCTTCCTATATGAGTGGGATGCTCATCAACATATTCATGACCTAGCCCCAAAGCATTTTAAAGTAACATCCTCTACTGAAAGTCTAGGACCACGTTCTACATCATAATTTGCTCTTTGTGTGTTTCTGAGAAATATCTGTGTATTATGTCTGTGTGTATGTGTATGCATATATAAATATGAATGCATATATTCTCACATATAGAGGCACTAAGTTTGTGCTAGTTGCTRTTCATTAATGGGACACTGTGAGTGGGATGGGATGCTGTGAGTTTTGTAACTCCATCAAGGGATGCTTGGGGGTATTTTAATTTGCTCATGGAGTTGGCAGACCTCTACAGTATGTGGAATAAATGCATTTTTTTTCTTTTTTTTGCTTTGCAATCAATACTTTTTATTAAATAAAGGTCTGTCACTGTAATGAAAAAAATTTTAGTAAACCTACAAAAGCCGATGGAATTTAAGGGAGCTAAGAATTGCCCATTTTAATCTGACAACCTTGCCTACTGCATGCTTTTTAGTGTTGTACACTGTATGCTTTTACTTTTTTCTTTTTTCTTTATTTTTTCTTCTTATACTGTCTAATATAGATAACAGTTCTGGATGAGACATGGACAGTGTTCAGGCGATACAGCCGTTTTCGGGAAATGCATAAAACTTTAAAATTAAAGTACCCAGAGGTAAGTTTCGATCAAACTCCTTTTGGAGAAAAGGCTGGAAATAGAGTCTTGAAAATAGATTTTTTTTTTTTTTTTTTGAAAGAAGTGTACTCAAAAACATTGTTTCTGTCTGCTGCATGCTCTTGGTTTGAGACGGGCAAGCCCTTCACTGGTCTGAAGCTCCAAGGCTGCTGGATTCAGGATTGGTTGTTGCACGCTATTGCTACAGTGAGGCCGTGACTAACGGCGCAGCCTCTAACCATTAATTCCCTTGGATAATGGTTGGTGCTGTTTCCAGGAGGTTTCTGAGTTGTTTACTGCAAAATACTTGCAGTCATATCCTGACAACAGCTCGTTGAARAGAAGTGTGTTGTTCCACGGATATTCTTTTATAATAGTGGCTTCTGGGTTACTGCAAAATGGAAAATTGATCTTTCTCACCGCCCGTGAGCCTGAGCATTCAGGATGTGAAGAGCTATGCCTGATGGAGTCCTAGCTCATTGATTGAGCATTGCAGATTAAYAGAATAGTTGGGATTGGCAGACACCTCTCAAGAGCAACTGGTCCAACTGCCCTGGCTCACGCAAGGCACCTTGCCYGGAGTCATATCCAGCAGTTTGTGAAAGTGGAGTTTTCTGTTTCAGTTTGTGCCCATTGCCTTTTGTTTTGTCATTGGCCACCACTATGAAGACTATGACTCCCATATTCTTTACACCCACCTGTCAGGTATTTGTACACATTGATAAGACCACTCCCTCTCCCTGCCCCAACACTTTTCCAGACTGAGCAGTCTCATCCAGTCCTTTAATCATCTTTGAGATGATTACTGGACTCGCTCCGCTTTTTACCATGGAGCCCTGTGACTGTAATGTTACCCCCCCGGTACTGAATCAAGAGGAAGAACCCTTGACCTGCTGGCAATGCTCTTCCTAATGCAGCCTAGGATAACGTTGACCACAAAGGCTCAGGGTCACCTTGTCCCCCAGGCCCCCTAAGGTCCTTCTCTGGGCTGTTATGTGGCTGGTCAGCCCCCAGCCCTGCCAGTTCTCTCTCTGAAAGGCAGGACTTTGCTTTTCCCCTTGTAGAACTTGTTTCTCTAGACTGTCAAGGTCATTCCATGTATTGATATATCACCTGTCCGGCCAGTTCTGTGTCATCAGCAAGTTGGTAAAATTACAAGTCTTGGTTTTCACAACTGATTATTAATATTTTACTTCTTTCTCCTCACTGTCTTTGAAATAAAACAGTGTCTGAACTGATCCTGCTTTGAGTTATCACAAGAAACTTAGGCCATGTATTCCTGGTCAATGTATTAAAAATTACTAGGTTTAAGAGAGAGAAAGTGAATTGCTGTGCAAAGGCTTTCTTGGTCTTCACTGACATTAAGAAAACAAATGAGCAAGGAAGGACTTTTTACAAGGAACTTCCTTTCTGTGCAAATTTTCTTTCTCTGTAATTTTCTTTCCTTTCTGTAAACTCATGGAGACTGAGATATAGTGACATATAGATGACATTACTGATTTAACTACATACATAATGGTTTCTAAATTTCTAATTGTCATATAGGAACCACATTTTATACATTAAGGCGTTTGTTCTTTCCTTAACTACTTAAATACATGCTAGGGCAAGTCTTACAGGTATACTAGTCAGTATACTGTTTCCTGTACTATGATACTCATTAAAGTGCATCATTGGTTTTGGCTTGTAATATACTTGAAAGAAACATTTAATCACTTTATTTACTGAAACAACTGATCGTGGGATCGTCTACTCTTTTTTTTGGTAGTTTTCATTCTGTGACTCRGGTACCCAATTTGGAATCCTTGTTGCTCTCAACACGAATGTTGACTTCCATATTTTGTACAGCACAGGGTGCAGGGTCCACTCCTGCTCTGTGGCTTATGGCACTACAGATAATGACAGATTTCTGGCAGAGGTATCTAGCTAATGTTGGTTTCTGCTCATCAGCATTTCTACAAACCAGCATATCTTTGAATAGCAGAGGGGAAGAGCACATCATGATCAAYGAAGTACATGATTTGATGTGCTGAAGTAAAGGTGTACTTTTTGTTTTCTCTGAAGGAAATTCATTATCTATGTTACATATGTGAATGAACTATGGCTTCTCGTATTTTTACCTTTACGCAAAATGCCCTTAGTGGTAATTTTGGATTAGTTTTGCAAAGTGGGAGGAGGTTTGGTTTGTTTGACAAATGGAAAATCATCTATCTGTTTCTGCTGATCTRTCATTGATCTAATTGGGCACTTAGTATGACACTAGAATACATATTAATACAAATTTGGCAAAGTTGCTTCCTTTGTTACTATATATTATTCCAAAGAAATTTCTTCYTTAAAAGTAATGGTATCAAAATCCATCAAAGTTGATTTTTATTTTGCATTGATCACCTTCCAACTCTAAATTAATATTTATAATGAACAGAGAAAATACTGTGTACTTGTTTAATGTATGAGTGTCCTGCTTTTAGAAGTGAACTTTACAGCTCATTAGTTGCTCAGCTCTGAGTTACAACATCAGTACTTTAATAATTTGATGATCTTGCATTTTGTGTTGCTGCCACTGAATTCCCAAAGGAATGTACTGGAAAACTGATTTATGGAGAAAGTTTCTTTAAAAAAAAAAACAAGGGAGTTGTAGGGATTCAGAAAGAGATGGGAGAAGGGGAATTAAAAAAGGAGCAGCTCATCTCTTCAGAAGCAGAAACTCTTGGAATATGTCATATATTCTGTAGGTGTGCATCTCATTTTATGTGAATAAATGGATGTTGATAACTGGATATCTAATTGAAATGTGTTACATGCRAATTTTGAAAGACTGAAGCTGCAGCAGGGTGCCAGAAGCAGTTAATATTTGCATTTTAAGTATGCCTATTTTATAAGGTCTTCATGATTGTCACTTGCATAGCTTCAGCTTTCTTACGCTGCTAGTTTGTTAATGGCTCTCTTATTACTTTGGGAATTTTAATTAAGACTGTACTTGGTTCTTAGTTGCAGTAGACTTTCTAATGAATATCCTTTTTGTTGTTTGTCATTAGACAGAAACAGAAACAAATAGGCTCTCTAATTGAGAAGTGAGAGCTTTCAGTGCAAGTTCTCCTTTTGAGCCTTATTCATCTTTTCTTGTCAGATCAGGGTTTTGTAGTAGTATATTACTGCAGAAAACTTTCCTTTTCTAGTCCTTATCTTGCTCTAAAGGCAGACTCTCCCTCCTATTTCTATTAGTTCAGCAAGTCAAGCAATGCAGTGTCATGATGGCCAGTGTGCTGCTCTTATGAATACCTTCTATCTGCCCCCCATTTTCAAAGGGCAGCAGAGGAACAGTTTCTATTTATTTTTCCATATCTGAATCCAAGATTTATGAATTCCTTCACGTATATGGGAGTCCTCACTTCTCACTTGCACTCAGGCTTACGGACATGGACTGGCCTGGTTTTGTGGGGCGCTCACTGCTTGGTTTACAGAGCTCCTTGTCAGTCTTCCTTTCGCAGAGCATAAAAGCCTCTAAATATTGAAGGAAGCACTCTCAGTCTTGAAGCAATTTTATTCCTAATAGTGAATTCTAATCTTAAAAAATCATTAAATCTTTGCTAAGCTCACCAAAGAGAAGTTACTGTATGTGTATTGCATGAAAGATTCATTTGTAAAGATAATGGCATATGAAGATAATGTGAAGGCAGGATTTCTGTAGGAGTGCTCAAGCTTTGGACTTCTGGACTTGTCTTTCCTGATGTATAATGTCATGATGTATAATACCGATATCTGAAGCAGMAGGAAGTTAAACTTTCAAGCCAAAGTTATCATATGATCTGCCTCTATTCCTATATTCCTGYCAGGAATAGAGGGACAATTTAAAATAAAGCATTACATGTATTAGAGAGAGCAGTATGTGGTGTATAGTAATGAAGACAATGTTACAAACCTTACTACAGATGTTATCTCATTATTTTAGAAAGYCTAGATTTGTCTCTAAATGGATTCTTAATTGAGGTTCTTTCATCCTATGCCAACTCAGTGACACTTAGTGAGTCTAATATATAACAGTATTTAAGATTTATTTATGCTTTTGAATATTTGATCTAGTGAAGAAATTAACTTATTGATGTATTTTAATTAGTCTGGAAAGRTGTTTCTTGCTATTAATTAACAAACTTTACTTTTTTTAAAATAAGACATACTAAAAACGTAACAATTCTAACATGTTAGACTTTGAGCAAACACCAAGCACWATAAACAATCTAAAGGCTGTTTTCTGGTAATAGCAAAGTGCATATTTGAGCACAGATTAGAATGTCAGTTGTTTACAACGTTACCTATAGTGCTTGTAAATAGCAAATACAATAATGTATATTAAAATAAGACCCCAGGCATAGTTATAGTAGTATAGAAAAGTATGCAGAAGATGGTTTTTGAAATACAGATCAAAAATAATTGCGGGTGCTACTTTTTTTACTTTCTAGTTGGGAACTTTGTTAGCCTTAGCAGTATATCTTTCCTTAAATGTTGAACAAAAAAAACCCCAATATTTTTTAGGATCTGTAACTGTCTGTAAACCTTATAATGATCTTATAAAAGCATATGATTATAGGTGTCRCCTTTATTCAGTGCAAACTGCAATAGTTATGGTTTAGATAATTTCACATTTTTACATTTATAGTCTTGTCACCTGTAACAACCAGGAAGCACAGAATTATGTTATTATTTTGTCACATACCCTCTACCAACTCACATTCCTCATTATATTGTGTTCAGAGAAATCTAAAAGGCTGTATTTTTATATACATATTACTTCCACATCATATTTTGTTTGCCACTAGCTACAGAAGTAATTTAACAGGTAGATCACCAAATRCTCCATTTGGCCTTTTTCTGCAGCATGAGATTTCTTGCTGGTGATGTCTTTAAAAGAACTTTTAGGGCTTTTTTTAGTACATTAATCTAGGGCTGTGTGTGAACAGGAGAATTTGTACCCATAAATAAAATGCAGAAATTACTACTGCTAACCACTTTGTGCAGTTCAGTGCAAATTCAATGGCGGGGAAGTGTATTTATTATGTGTAGCCTCTCTGGATTCATAGTCAGCAACCAAGATAYGAGAAGATGAGATGCAGTGAAAACACTGGCATATTTGCTCCCAGCATAATATACAATTTCCGATCAATTTCTATTGGAAAAAATGAATTTAGCATCTGAGTTTATTGGCACAAAATTGAATCCAAGTATGGAAGAATTCGGTGGAAGCCCTGTTTTGGCATTAAAGTGTGAATTTTACTGTTCTGTATCCTAGATTTGTGCAGCAGTGTTTCTTGTATTGGTACAGGCAATTCTGCAGTAACACAGTTTCTCTCTTCCCCCTCCTCCTTCACTTCTTCCGCCTGCTTCCCTCCTGTGTTGTGGTTGATGATGAGACCTATTTTTGTCTGCCCTGGGGGGGCTAATGAAACCTGTGAGCTTGCAAATGGTTTTGTAAGAAGATACCATTAGCTTTATAGACCCTCTTCTGAAAAATTAAGCAAGAGATGAGATTAACCTGCAGGTAGAAGTCTAATGCCAGGTTTCACTGATTGTACTATGAAAAAGTCTTTTTTATATGAGTAAAGTAGAAATTGAAGAAAGAAGCATTTTGGGAGGGTGAATCCTTCATCTCATAATTCAGGAAGCATTTGACAGCCTAATTGCTTTGATTATTTGATAATCTGATTTTCARTGCTCTGCACAATTGTCTAGTGATTTTTGCCTGATACCAAAATATTCATTTTTTATCAGTCCAGTAGTTTCATGTGCATAATGTAAGAAAGGAATGACTTGCGGAAGAAAAATTTTAAGATAATTTTACTAGAATTTGAGTTGCTTGCTGAGGTTCAACCATTTCTTATTTGCTTGTGCACATCTACAGGCACTGGAGTATTTTAGGCTACAGTGCTGTGTCTGTGTCCTTCCTGCTTAGTGAAAGGCAGAGGAGAGGACTGGACTAGTGTGGGTTTTTTATTTTTTTGTTGTTATACGTTCTGAACCGTTCTGTTCCGTTACTATCTGTTGTTATTAACTGTCTTTTGAACAATCAGGTAATGATTTTGTGAAGAGCTTGGTCTCATTCCTTGGGCTGCTGGATTAAATAGGCTTTTCAAATTTAATCCTTTCAGCTGGTTAAGAATATTAGGACTAAAACTGTAATTCTAGCTCTTGTGACAATATTCAGATTAATTATGAACCCAAAATGTAGCTGATAGTAAAAACTCTGATTCCAGCTGTGCTCCCTGGTGCATTTTCTCCTCGCCTGTGACGCAGATGTGACATCATCATGATAAATTTCATTTGCGGCCCGATCTGGGGGATTATCCCAAGCTTTGACATGGAGCTGTAGAGCAGCGTATTATAGGATTGTACTCGCTTCATACATTTGAAGATGTTTGGAGAATGAATAGGGAGATGCAGGTCGCAAATTTTGCAGCGTAATAAGAATATTTAGCTCTCTATTTTGAACTTCCTCTATTAAATAAATGAGCAATTTACAATCTAAATGAGATTGTGATAWAGATGACAGTAAAGTATTGGAGGCTGCATTCAGGTAAATCTGAAGTAACGTCACTACAAGACAGGAAAGTTCTTGAAGTACAGTTTTCTCCTCCTATCTTTGATAACAGATGTTATGCATTTGAATGTAAATTTGTGACATACTTACATTTTATTGGGCTGCTCTTACAGAATCAGTGCTTAATAGGATATATAATGCCAAAGTGTTGATCGTGTCTTTCTTGGTTGCAAGACTGAAAGGTTGAATTTAAGCCTAATTCTTGGTCTCCTTAGGTGTATATTCATTATAGAGACATCAGTATCTGCCCAGGTCATTTCAAAGAATTTAAGTCAGTCTCCCGCCTTGAACTTCCCAGAAGATGTTCAAGATCCTCGAGTTCAACCATAAGCTTCTCAACATCATGCCAGCTAAACCCTGTTCTTAAGCACCTTATCTACATGTTTCTTGAACATTGCCAGGGACAGTGACTCCACCAMTTCCTTAGGTAGCCTGTTTCAATGGTTGACTACTCTTTCCACTACTCTTTCCATATAGAAATRTTTCCTTATATCTAACCTGAGCCTCCCCTGGTGTAACTTGAGGCCATTTCCTCTTGTTCTAYCTGTAGTTCTTCTCAAGAAGAGATTGACCCCACCTCACTACAGCATCCTTCAGGTAGTTGTAGAGAGCAATAAGGTCTCTCCTGAGCCTCYTCTTCTCCAGACTAARTTATCCCMGCTCCCTCAGCTGCTTATGATAAGKTCTGTGCTGCAGCYSCCTCACCAGGTTCATTGCCCTTCTTTGGGCACGGTCCAGCAGACTAGTCTTTTTCTTGTAGTGAGRGGCCCGAAACTGAACCCATTATTTGAGATGCAGCCTCACCAGCACCAAGTGCAGGGGCCACATCCTCTCTAGTCCCTTCTGCTTCACGATGCTTCCTGTTTCTTTTCACGTAGGTTGTGACCTTAGCTTCAAAATCATGRCATCTTACTCAGGTGTGCTTTGGGGTTTCTGTATCTAAAGAATGTGCACAGGTCTTGCTTTTAACCATTTCTCTTCAAGTGCTTTGTCAAAACTTTATACAAATATATGCTCTTGCATATTATAAAACAAATATCTCATCTCACATACGTGCTTGTCTTGGGGTTCTCAAGGRTAGAGCTAAATAGGATAATGCACATGAAACTCATGATAACACTGATCTTTCTGGTCTTTTTGGTTGCTCTTTCTGTGCTGCARATTCAAAATCTTATGCCAGACAACCTCCCAAAACATATATGCTAYGTTTATTATCTTTAGACAAGGTTAGCTTTCATTTTAAGCATTACTGTGGATGACATTGACAGTGAGGGGAAATCTCAAAATTGTATGGAGCTTRTAGCTAGTTTTTAATCCTGTGTTCAACTAGATAGTGCTGCAGTGTCTATAAGACTAGATAAATAAAAAATTTGGCTTCATGACCATAAAACTCTATTATTGTTGGAGGGGAGAGTCAGTAATTCCTTTCAAGCTTCCAGTTTGTGTACCTGGATTGTTGTTTTTCCCTTTTTAAGCTATGCAAAAGACTAGATAACTTTTTTAATCAGTCCAGTTTGTTGGAAGAGTGGCTGTTTTATGTCCATAACAAATCAAACTTAACAGCATACTACTTAGTTGTTTGCGGGAATATATCTCAGTGGCAGCTGTTCTTTAAGACCCTGAGATCTGCCATTAATTTTAAGTAATCAGAAAGATGTCTGTCTAGTCTGCAGTAAAAATTATTGCTGCTCTTTGATAACTTTTCATTATGAGCATTTCCCAAAGGCAAGGGTGTCAAAATTTACAGCACTAGTTGGTCACATGGGACAGGGATGTTTCATAAGCACTGCCAGACATCWGTGAGATGAGCTTCTGTGCAACAAGCAAATCGTTTCTAGAAAATCTGTTAAAGCTGCTCCAGTGAATTCTTGTCTCTGAACCTGTTTTTGTTGCAGAAGTCCGGAAGCATCGTGTCTTTGTGGTGTAGCACGCAAGTGGTCTGATATATCGTGCAGTTTCAGCTGGAGCATGAAGTGGGATAGGGCAAGGCTTGTACGCAACCTCTATGGAGATGGTAATTGCTGCATGTGCTCTCCTGGCTTATATATTGTAGCAGGAAACCTTCTTTAAACTTTCTGGATTGGAAGATAATGAATAAAAGCCCAGATCATTCTTGAAAGGAAAGTAGACCTCATATGGAACACCTTAGAAGTCCCTCTGACTTWTTTTTTCTCTTTTTGAGAAGTGGATTTGTGCCATAGGCTCATGAAGGTTGACTRATGTGTTGAGCTTTGTAGATGTGATCAGTTATTGCTATGCCTTTCAAGAAGTAAACAAAAATCATGACTGGAGGCTGCACTAAAGCATTGAATGTATAGTTTGCAAATCATGAGCTGAAAAGGCAGAGAGTTTGTTTTAAACTTGTTTGTGCAATCTGGTTATCAGTCTGTATCCTTGTATCAAGAATACTGTCTGCTATGCAGCAGTGATGTTCTTGCCCCGAAAGTCTTCTGTCCTGGGGCAAGGCATAGACAAACAGGGGTGTAAAAGCAAGGTTGCAAGAACATGATGAGTTCTCGTTTTTGATATTGTAACCTAAAGGATGCTTTTCCAATGTAAAAAGTAGGTTTACATTTTTTAATTTTTTTTTTTACTGGTTTATATGTGAGATAGTGATATTCTTTGGGCTGCCATTTGCCTTTTCTGCCTTATCTACTTTGCTTTTCTACAGCCTGTGGATTCTTTTTTGCCTTTTGGTGGAAGAGATGAAAATTGGCCTACGTTGGTAATTCTGAACTCTCCATTTAATGATTTAAATTTATAAAGATGCTCTGGATTTATTGCTTTCCTGTTTTCATAGGAGATATTAAAATCCCTGAGAAAATTGCATAATTTTGTAGAACCATGAAAGGTTTGCATGAAGTCTKATATATCGTATTGGTTACTTTTTTTATAGCATTCTATATTTAAATGCTATTGTACTACTTATAATGAGCAAAATGGTGAAGTAATTTGTCAAATAGTCTTCATCATTTGTGACTGTATCTTGGTATATTATTCTGGCTAGTCTAAAAATTGCTTTTAGGAGAAGAAATATATCTCTGTAGTGGCAGGTAACTTCTTTGGTTCCAGCTGATTTGATTTACTCAGTGACAGGAGGCAGACTAAATGGACCTAAAATAATGCAATAACCRRTGGTCCTCACATTTTACCATACTTYCAAAAAAAMCCCATTGGATCTAAGTCAACCTGCATGTTTAAAGCAGAACCTTGAATATGGGAGGTCTTGGACATTTTTTTTAATTACAGATCATCATTCGGTAGATGAGCATGATGACAACGAATTATAGTTAGCAAAATGTAAAAGAGCAGCTTCTGGTGTCTGAGCCCACTTGGCAAGTTTGCATATAGTGAAGGGAAGGTTTGGACGAAGTTGGTAGGAAGGAGACATTTTTCAAAGTTCTGATCTCTTAAGTGGCAGTAAAAGTTGTCATGTTCTTTGGGGAAATAATTTTGCCCATCTTGGAGGAAGATAACTGTGTGTTAGGAAGATCTTAAAAGCTTAGAGAGAGAGGGAATTGTTGAGAAAGATTCCCAAAATTTGAGGTGCCAGAGCTGTGGGAACTTGCACATCTGGAGAAAATGCTCATATACTGGTGCAGCCGGAGAAGACTGAAAATACGATTGCTTGTGTATATTTGAAACGTTGCATACACGGGAGGGAACATAAACAAACGGTGCTTCCAAGGGTGTCGTACTGGAGACTGGACAAAAGGGAAGTGATGGAAGCAGTATGTCAACCATGACTTGGTCCTGCCAGCAGGACAGATCAATCTCTGATAGAGAGCAAAATATCATAGAATCAAAGAATCCTTYAGGTTGGAAGGGACCTCTAGAGATTATCTAATCCAACACCTCCATACACGCAGGGTCACCTAGAACATGTGGCACAGGGTGGCATCCAAGCGGGTTTGGAAGATCTCCAGAGAAGGAGACTCCACAGCTTCTCTGGGCAGCCTGTTCCAGGGCTCTGTCACCCTCACTGTTAAGAAATTTTTCCTTAAGTTCCTGTGGAACTTTTGATGCTTTTGATGGCTTTTTCCTCTGGTCCTGCCAGTGGCCATCACTGAAAAGAGGCCGGCCACATCGTCCTCACTCCTCGTGAGGTGCTTATAGATATTGATGAGATCCTCTCTCGGCCTTCTTTTCTACAAGCTGAACATGCCCAGCTCTCTCAGTCTTTCCTCACAAGGGCAAATGTTCCATGTCCCATATGTAGATAAGGCAAAATGGCTTCCACTTTGAGAGGAATCTGTGTTGTAAAAGCTCAGGAAAGCACAATTTGGCGTAAACTTTACTTAGGAAAGAAAAAAAAAAACCCAAAACCTTCCACAGGGACTTGCGTGTAGGGGCTGTCACTGTGGGTAAGAAAGATGTATGCAATCCTTTTTTAACTTATGTTCCCTGGTCACTCAGTTATCTTCACTTTATAGTCTTAATTATCCTTGTATGTTTGCCCTGAAAATTCAGGTGTCTCTATTTACATTTAAAAATTTCCAGACTCGTGTGAGGATTTCATTGCATCGGAAGGTCCAGTAGGTCCCTCTCGGAGCTTTCACCCATCCRCAGTTCCACAGATATCTTGCCCATGAGAATATCTGTCAGACAGTGAAGGGAAGGGTATGTAAACAAGATCTGTGATGTGATAAAGGGACAGTAGAGTAATAAAAAAGAATCAGATAAATCATAAGGGATTAAACGATAGCAATAAAGTAGGGCAAAGYCAGGAAGCTGCAATGTGGAGGAGAACATGTTAGAAGAGATGGAAAAACGAAGTTAAGAGAATATTAGAAAAACAGAAGACAACAGGGACAAACTGAATATCCAGTTTATATTCCCTGACTGTTCCCTTTCCTCAAGGAACACTTGACACTGGAAAATCTTTTTTAGTCTTTCAGGTCTCTGAGAGTGCTACATACCTACAACACATGCATCTGTGAATATCCATAGGRTGTCCAGCATAGAGATGTTAGGAATACTTCATTTATTTTTAAGGATAATAAATTTAGAGTTTTATTTACTGATATTTGGGAAATCATTATTCAAATTTATTTTGCCAGAAAATATCACTTAAGTGGTTTTTAGTTCTTTTGTTTGCTTGGTTTTGATGGTCTTAAAAAAAAAGCAGATAGTAAATTTTCAAGTGATTTATCTTGGACYCATATGGTTTCCCCACTCCCCTTCCAAATGTATGAAGTTGACTTCTATCTGTTTATTAAATGTTAACCTTGTCTCTCTGATGAAACTAGGTCTAGGTCTCTCTGATGAAACTGTAGAGAATAGAGAATAACTTGTTCATTTTCAGGCAAAATATGAATGAAAATGCAGAAGATAAATAGGTTAATAATAAAAAAATGTGTATTGAATCCCTAAATATTTCCTAATTAAAAATAATTAACACAGTTTGTTTTTTGGTTTTTTTTTTTAAGAACCTAGAGGTCTTAAGCCTCARCTTCTCAAGATTCATTGTGTTTCTTTGCTTAAACTTAAAAAAAAAACCCCTAAAACTAGGACAGTTTTTTTCTTTCTCACTGCAAAATCAAGTAGGGTGCAGCCACACTGGCAGCAAAACCATGCCACAATCTTCTGTTTTTCCTCTGGAATCTGGTACAAAGGATCAGATGTCAGACACTCCCTTTGAAAAATGCGAAAATTCTGAGTTGTGAAACAAACATGAGAGTTAGAGACAATTGACTTCTTAATAGCTAGTAATTTCCTAATTYTCCTTTCCCCCCCTTTTCCTCCCATTTAAATACATCAAAACATTTAAGTACAAAGAGAATCAGGATAAAATATTAAAGAAACCTTAGCTTTCTTCAGTCTGCCCTGTTTTTATTCTTGGGGTTTTTTTTTTTTTTACCTTATTGTCAGCACTAAAACCTAGTGGGATTTTAGCCACTAGAAATAATGAGATGTTTCAAATCCTGTAGATTTTTGCTTGATATAGGAAAATAGCACTTTTTTGTATGTGTAGGCAGCATAACACTTTGATCAATTTTGTACCTAGAAGTGATGAGCCTACATGACTGTTTTATGTCATATGTATCACCATGGTATATTGCTCTTTATACATGTGTGTGAGTATACATACGTATATATATATATATATATCAGCATTAAATACCTGCCAATATCCTACATAGAACCAGACTCTGCAATGCAATGTGAAAGAAGTACAGGAATCCTTTAAGCTGTTTGCAGCTGACCAGGATAATACTTCCTATAAGGGTCTGTCATGGAACGAGTGGTGGGGGCGAGTGAATGACACAATGCACTTYACTCAGGTGAAAGAAAGAGCAATAGATTTTATTGRTATGGATGGTGGTTTCACGAGATTCTATGGCAAGGTCTATCCATTTACTGCATGGAAGTTCAAGATAATACACGGAATTATCTTGGATGCCCTCCCGTTGGGTCACGAGGTTCAGATTGGACCCCCTTGCTTTCTAAACTCCTTCTGAGAGGAGTCTAGGTGCAGCTGGATCCAATCCTAGTCCCAGACCTGGTCAASGRTTTATGGCTAAGGAATTTTTGTGCACAGTTACAAAATAGACATAACAAGTTCAGAAAGACTGCGTGCACACTTACCACGAGTGTGTTGTGGGAAGGGATCTCTCARCSYCGAGGAGTCTCCTTGAGAGGCGTCCCTGCTCAAGGGGAGATCCTGGCGTGCAGCCCGCTGCCATGCAAGGAGAGCTCAATGGGCTCTTGGGCTGTCCCCRTATTTATGAGATAAGATGATTGACTCACAGTCATTCACTGGTAKGCATAGGTAGCCTTATCTCCTCATTAGCACACAAYAGGAAGAAGTCAAGCAGGCAGCCACCAGGATCAGTCCAGTTGGGCTGGGGAAGGAGCATATCCGTCACAAGATCTTGTACTGTCTAAACAGGACCATATTAATCTCTCAAATACTMTATTATGTGGTGGGTGTAAGTATCACACATTACAGATAAGGTCGCTGAGACACAGGCAAGCACATKCCTGCAAGCTGTACAAGACCAGAAATAAAAATATATCCATCATTTATTATAAAGATGTTTGTTAGAAATAAATTGCATATGCCTTTGCCTTTTGCCAAGACTACCACCACCTAGCAACAAGTGCTAGGTAGGATAAACATCATTAAAACAGTTTAAAAGGTTTAATGACTAGAAGCCATCAGGAGCATTGATGTGGAGTTGTGAGGTGTCTCTTTGTGCTATTTTAAAATTATCTGCTGTGAACTTTGGGGTTAAGAGAAGTTCCAGTTTTGCCTTTGCTGTCTGTATGGATGCATGTGCATACTGGCATATAAATAATACAATTTGGGTTGGAGGGAGGGTATAATTAAGCATAGTAGCAGTTAAAACAAAAATTAGGGGTCTCGCATGGCACATACAGAGGCTTCTCAGGAAATCATTGTAACTCGCTGTTCCTGCAAGCAAGGGAATGTGCTTCTTAAYTGACAGAAAACACTTCTCCATCAGCAACCCCAGAAAATGACAAAGCAGCCCAACTAAGAAGGAATGACTGTCAGAAACTTGCATTGCCACTGCATGGAGGGAGGCTGGGAGAGGAAGAGTATGCGGGAGGAACTTCAGAAAAGGAGAAAACTTACCCTGCTGTTTGTTTCATCCCACCAGTACCCAGGCCCTGCCACCAAGAGAAGGATTGCAGGGATGGTCAGTGCTTTGTAATGTTTGCTCTGCAGGACGCAAAATCTTTCCATATACATAGTTGTATGTATGAGGGTACTCTGTACATATGTGTGTGTAAGACGTGTGCCTATATGTACCAAATATACTTTGAAGCATTGTTATTTTGGTATGAATGTAGTTTTTTTGTTAAATATAACTCTTCATGTTCAAAGTGTTCAGATCCATCTCCTGACCAGCAATGAAATTATGATTTTCATTTAGGTATGTGATGTGACCTCAGTCATTTTGGAGCCAAGCTATTGGCTGAGAGCCCTCTCTTATGCATTAAATTCCTGCCTGGTGTAATAGATTTTCCTCACTTGGCTTCAGAGATATCAGTGATTTGAGGAGTTAAGGAATGATAAAACTAGGTGCCCAGTTCTTCCAGGTGGAATGAGTTTAGCAAGACTTATTGGCTCTAGGGGAGAAGGGAGAAAAAAAAAAAAGCTACCTTCCTCTTCAGATATATTCAAGAAGGTAACACATTTGGAAAGTGACTTAAAGGCTATTGTACCATCCCAAATTTTAGAATCCATCCCAGTAATCCTGCAAAAAATAAACTCAGTTTAGATAAAGAAATCATACTGGGTTTTAGCTGTAATACTGTGGTTTGACTCTACAGTGTAAGCTGTAATTTTTTTTTTTTTACTTGTGCAATCTGGCTTTTAATAGCAGACTCTTTTAAAAATCTCTAATGGAAGTATTTGCTAGTAAATAAATATGAAAATAATTTCCCTACAGCTGGGAGGTTATTGTGGTCATAGTTGTTTTACCTTTTTTATRGCAGTTATATGATTCAGCGCTGTTTAATAACATACAATTTCTGCAGAAATGAGATTTTGAAGTCCTTAAAAATATTGGCCCCCATACTGCTGTATCGGTTAAGAAGGAAGGAGCAAGTAATGTAGTGAAAATAAGTGTGAAGGAGCTAATTATAAGCTACTGTTTTGCTGTGTGCTGCTTGTCCTGTGCACATAAGAAGCAAGAGAGAAGAATATGGTTGGAGAAATTTGAGGAATAAAGTTGGCTCGTGCTGGCAAGACGGATGCAGGATAGGGATCTCTTCCATCTCCTCTGGTGTCCCACATCATTTTACATGATTCCTTTGAAGAAGTCTAGACATGTCTTTAGTATTATGCAAGTCAGAGATGAACCAAAGCATAAGGATGAAGTACTTTTACTTCATAACTTCTCCATTCTTTAAGCACGCCTATGTTCAATGTTAATAGTTAAGCTCCTCATTTAATTCAGTTTACTTTTGTTCAGTGTAATGAGTCATAAATTCCTTCCAATTCTAGATATGCTGAAATGCTAGAAAAATTAGGCCTGTTGTTTATGATCTTAGTATCTTTAATAGGCTGGGTAGTTCATGCAAGAAACATTTTTACATGGAGGTTCTGCCTGCAAAATAGCYCCAGCAATACAGATAGGAGGTTACAAACTTGTCTCATACAGCATGAGAGCTAGAATGCAGTGATTTTTTGGGCTGCCTTTAAGTTACATGGAGAGGGCTTGCCTTCTTGTGCATCATTGCCAACAGCAATGGTTTAGCAGGCCGCGTTGTCCCACCATGGATGTTTGTTACTGACCCTTGAGTCTTTGGTGTGTTTTCCCAGGTAGAACTGAGTGGAATTTGTTTGAACATTTTGTTTGCTGATGCACAAGAGAGGAATACAATTCCCTCACTTTGTCCCTTACTGTTGTTGGCTAATGCYGTTCCAACAGGGTGAAAAAGAAATCAAAAGACAATTCTGAACAGTGCTGTGGACCAACTCATAAAAGGGCAAGTCTAAATAAAGTCATTTTTAGGAATTCTGCTTGTGCTGCCTTTCTGGTTTCAATGTGATAAACAGGATCTGCCAGCTCACATGCATTCTTTTTAGAAATCAGAGATATCAGCTTCCATTATGCACCCAAATTAAAATATTATCGAGTTGCAGTTGATTTACAGCTCATGTAAATCGTCTGATCTTTGCTGCTGTAACACTGCAYGTGCATACTTTTAGTCTGTGCATATTGTGCAGAAGGGTGGATTAGTCTAAGGCACCAGTCTAAGGCTGAGAACCCCTCAAGTTCTGTGAAGGTGTCACCTGGAYGCCTTCTTGCAAAGCGTGACTTCAGTGACAGTTCTTGAATCCAGTAGTGTGATATTTATGAGACAGCGTAACAAAAGAACAAACAAATTAAGTGAYGGTACAACTGGAGACCAAAGTTTGTAAGAGGCTGAGTGTGACCTCTTCAAATACTGAGAATCCTTGCAGAGATCCTTTCCTACTTCTTAGCAGGTGTTGTAACAGTTTACAACTTCATAATTTTTATGTGGGTAAATGGCAACAATCTAATTCCTAAATTTGCTTTCTGCTGCTCCTTTATGACAAAATATGTTGTTATCCTAGCAGTACTACTGACCAAATTGTAATAATGTCAGCAGAAGTGTATAATGTGATCTTTGCTAATAGCATATACTGTAGCTCATGAATATTTGGCATTTTCTTCTCAGTCACTTCATAGCTGAAAGAGAATTTTCTCATCTTAGCTTGTCATTTATGGTGCTGATTCATTCTTTTATGCCTTTTAGCTTGCTACTTTAGAATTCCCTCCAAAGAAGCTCTTTGGAAACAAGGATGAACGAGTGATTGCGGAACGACGGAGTCACTTAGAGGTAATGATAACTTAAAGAATAAATAAATAAATAAAAATAAAATGAAGTGTGTTTAGATAGAATTCTCTGCACTTGACCATTCCCATATGGTCAAAGTTAAAYAGCCTGCTTGTAAGTCTGAAGTTACTTGCTGCTTCATTTAACACAGGAGATGGCAGCAGTAGATTGCAAAGTAATGAAACGTGACTTTTTTTAAAAAAAAGATCCTGGTCTAGAAAAAAAGGCGTCTCTTTAGAAATTTACATAGACAGTACATTTATTTAAGGGGGAAAGGTTGTGAATGAGGTAAGTGTTCGCTCTAGACAGGTGGTCTAGATGCAAGACAAGGTTTAAAAAACTTGCTACTTTAAACGCAATGTTATCAAAGATTTACTATTTTATCATAGTTATTATATCCACAAATCTCATGACAGAAGGAAAGTGATAAGTAGGCATCTTTGAGCTTTATTTTTTTAACCCAGCTTTCTGAATGTATTTTTTTTCTTCTTTGCATTAGTTTAGAAAAAAAAGTTTTATTACAGATACCGTAATTTTTAGAGKTTTTTTTCCTTTGTTCTGTAGCACTGTGTCGGTGGTACAGTCTTGGCTGCTATCATAGTTTGTATTTTGATCTTAATGCATTTGGGAAAGAAGGAGGTGTAGGAGAGAGAGGGACTAACACATACACTGTGCAGCTGTATTGTAGCTGCATAAGGGTTGCCTGATTGTGCAGGACATAAAGAATTTCACTCTTTGTAGAGCTAGAGTAGCATTAAGGAGAACTTTAAAGGCATAAATATAAAAGTAGATTGCTTACATCTGTAATCTTTTTCTGTTTGCGTTTTTGACTTTTTTCTGTGTACTTCACCTTTCCTGTGATCCACAAACAAAACATATCCTCCACTGACTTTTGATGYGGAGCTGTCTTCCTTCTAGTGCAGAATGTAATCTGCTTTCTGTTTCATGTTCCTCATAGAGATTGAGTATTTTTTCTCTTGGTGAAGGTATAAATGCATTTCATTCCAATACTCAGTTTGCATGATTTTGTTCCAATAAGGAATTAAGGAATTTAACCCTTTTATCTTCCTGACCCTTCATTGGTTTATTAACAGATTTTATTGCAATATTTTCAAATATTAGAATTGCTGTGTATAGTGATGCTTTAGTTATGGTTGTACAGTGTTTATGGGGTTTTTTGCATGTTTACATACATGTATTTCACTACATGCAACCTAGTAAACTAGTCCATGACAGTTAGTAATATTGACTAAGCACTCAACGCCAGGAAACTGAAGATCCCTCAAGGGTCAAGGGGAAGTCAGATGAGGACGCCAATGAAATGTTACCAACCTATAATGATGTAACAAACTTGTCATCAAAGAAAAACTCTAACCTGGACTGCTAACTATAGGTTTATCTTCTGATTGTGTGGTTTGTGGCTGTCTTTTCTGGGTATGTACTGTAGCCAACACAGCTAGAGGTTTTCAACTAATAAGGCTACAGCCACCTTGGCAGAGGAAGAAACCACCTAAGCAGTGATGGTTTCCAAAGTCCTACAATGTCATTTGAATCTTCAAAGCTCCTTGACTTATGAGGCTATTTGGCAGCCAGAGAATGTGGGAGAGTGGAACATGGTACCACTTCTATTTAAGAGTCTGCCTGCTGCACTCTCAAGTTTTCAGCTTGGGGTAAGCCTTGAGCATATTACATGAAAGCAATAAATGCATGGGCTCTGAGAGGGACGCAGTTTCTTAGCCTTTGGAATATAGCTTATTTCTCGTGTGGGAATTGAATCATGTACAAGTTTAGGAAATAGACCTTTATAATTAGCAGAAATATGACTTGGGTTGCTTATAACAAACTCTTGGCCTCTCTGGGTCTTTGTTCAGTTCACTTTAGTGCCTGATCTTGTGCTTTCATTTGCTGAATCAAGAGACAGAGTGGGGAAAAAAATTGTAAAATAAATGGCCATAAACGTAAAACCTGGTAGTCTCTTCTAAGTTTCAGAAGCTTTATGTTGTTATAGTAATAGTATAGTATGAAAACTTATTTAATCGTYGCACATGGCTAGTCAAGGGCTGATACACTATTTTTTAAAAAAGCAAAGCCCACCTCCCAGCAATATGGTAATGTATATTCTTATCCAAAGTCTTAGCTGACTTTAATGACTAAAAGCAGATGACAAAGTGACAAATGTCAGTCTGATATAAATGTTCTGGAGGAATATTCCATATTGTGAGATCATTAGTAGAGCTACGATAAGTGTTTCCTTTTGCTGGGTGACCAAGATATTACTCTCCTCATTTCTTTTTTTTTTCTTTTACATTAGATTATTTTTATTAGATGTTTATAAATCTAGAGTTCTTTTAATTGGAGTGGAGTAGTAAAAGCTTTGAYTTCCGCTGATGATCGGTGAACAACAGCAGTTCCTTTTGATTTAYACTTCTCTTTTTGAAGTATGCATGCAAGACTAAATTAAAATATGTGTTCATTATGCACCTGTAAGACAAGCTAGGCTATCACWTCAGTCAAACAGCCTGACTAAAATATTTTCTGAAATTACCAGAGAACCCATGAGACCATTTCAGTAACCGATTGCTAATTCCAGAAGATACTTTAGTCAAACTATTTGAATGAAAATCACTATAACGAAATCAGAACTCACAGTCTCATCTGGAAAAAAAATGAAGCATGTACACTGAAAGTTACTGTGGGAGCTAAACTTTCTACTTTTCAGCTTCAAAATTAACTAAATTTAATAAACAGAAAGCTGGTACTATTGAAGAAAACTGAACACTTATTTTTAATTGACTCACTTTGGGTTTGGTCAGGGAAATTTTTCTTGTGGTTAATTCTAAAAATATCTATCAAATCATCCTTTGCAGGAACCAGGGCAACCTAGGAAGAGTTTGAGATATGTGCATATGCATGAGATATATGTATATGTGTGTGTGTTTGTGTATATAAAAATGATACCTCACCTCTTAGATTTTAGTCACAACAAGAGCAGAAGTACTGAAAATAGCATGAGGATTTTTGTGGCACTGTTCAATGCAACTGATTGGCGAGGAGGGATGAGGAGGGAAATTGATTTGTTTTTAAAATAATCATGTAAAACAGTCTTCTTTCAGGTTGAGTCAAGATATGGGAGTATTGTTTGAACATAATGAACTATTTTGAGTAAAGGACTCCAGCAAGCCCCAAATTCTGATTTTAAAATCAAAATAAGTGGGAAGTACATGTAAAATAGCTGCGTCCCTCTCTCCTTCCCAGTGCAAATGCTGAATAACCAAAAGCTTCGAAAGCTCCACAGAGCATCTGTGGTAGGAAAACACACTGTGTGTACTTTTCTCTGTAAGTGCGAGATTAATCTGAAGAGAAATCTTCTGATCTCTATCGTGGAGYGTGTTTGTAAACGGACCACTTTTGCTTTGGGATTTGTTTATGTAATACAAAGTCATTTGACCAAGATTTTACATTTCCTTAAAGGTTTGAAACRCATGAGACGTCTTTGCGCAGAGGATTTGCCTATACATCTTGAGAAAAAACACAACATCGTAGTCATAATCAGCTATTCTAAATGCCCTATTGCAGTCTATTAACTTAATAGCATCAGGGACCTGCTACAGGGCAAAACTCTAAATTAATTGTTCTGCAATCTAAAGCCTGTAATTTCACTTCAGAGCCAATCTTGCTTGATTAAATCCTTCTTTAATGAAACAGCCAAGAATTCTTTTGATTAAAGTTAATGCATAGATGCTAGTCTGTATATGTCCTTACTTGCAGTTGGAAACTCGTAAATAAGGATATAC
Organism: Eudromia elegans; assembly: GCA_003342815.1. Taxonomy (NCBI): domain Eukaryota; kingdom Metazoa; phylum Chordata; class Aves; order Tinamiformes; family Tinamidae; genus Eudromia; species Eudromia elegans. The sequence goes on along the minus strand of PTEX01000132.1, from coordinate 871,687 downwards.
AGACCAGTTACCTGTTTCCCATTCCTTATTTCTAGGGCTCCTAGTGGAGAGCAAAGAGTAACAGGGAAAATAAAATAAATAAGTAAATAGATAAATAAATATGAATTTTTAAAGAAGAAAGGAAGAAAGAACACACCAACAGACATTACTACAYTTGCTAGGAATCACCTGTTTCCTTTTGTAACTCTTTACAGAGGTAAGGGAATGAAAGAATACCAAAACTATGATAGTATAATATATATACTCTGAACCTGATTAAAAGATAGACATGCTCAATTCATTTAAAATGAATAATACAATTGTGCTTAACCTCCCAACTTCTTGGTGTCTGCTGATGAGATTTTCAAAGATAGGTACTAATGTGAGAGACAGAAATAAATCTTGTATGAACTGCATGATTAAATCATTCTGTCAGTTCTGCAGAATTATCTTTTGAAAGTGCTAAAGACCCTAAAATGACAGAATAGAGGTATTGCTGTCACCCATAATCAAACCCAAGCTTCCAGAATACACCTCTGAAGCCATAGAAGCCAAGTCCTCTGGGTTTTTGTTTGGTTGTTTTGCTGTTTTCATTTGTATTCTGATTTGTGGGCCTTCGTGGTGATAATTTCTAAGTTTTATATGTRTATATATATATATTTACATACTTTTTCTCTTTAAAAATGAGATTCTACTATTTTTACATGACTCCAAGAATGTATTTCATTTTRTTCTTAATGACAAAATGAAATAACGGAACTAGCCCATTTCATTGAATTTGGAATTATTATTGATATTTAAGTGATATTAATAGTTTTAGAAGTAACACCCCATTGGCAGCTAGCAAAGGAGACATCTGAGAGACCATCTCAAAATATTTATCCACAAATGTGGGCAAATTGAATGTTTTCAAGTCTRATTTCTTGAGGATTATCTTGAAGTCATGAGGGCAGAAATATTTTAATGAAATTTTAGATTGTTCCACGTGGACTTGGTAAGTTCGTCCAGTTGGCCTTTCTTCACAGCCCATCCCTTAGTCCATTTAATTGAGATGATCTGCTTCATGCTAGTTACAGGTGCATCTATTGCAAAAAAGATTTCTAAGTGGGGTCAGAAAGAGTTACTATTTGTGGCTGATTTTTTTCCTGTSACTGAAGCCAGTCACAAAGACCATTCAAAGCTACTGATTAGGTATCAGTTCAAAGCGATTATTAAAAAGAAATTATTAGACTCCAGTATCAGCTTACAATAAAATCCCTAATACCAAAGCTTTTTAAGAGCTTTAAAGCCAGCTGCTCACTAGGCTGGTTCTTATAGAKGGAACGTGTGCCCCTGACAGCATAGTTGTAAATACTGCTCTCAGAAGCATCTCAAAGAGATGGGCTTCAGAAAGCGTTCAGAGTACATTTGATAGTCTTTGAAAGATAAAAGGAAGCTTGTTCTTCTGTTACGGACATGAATGTGTATCAGATATGGCTGCTATTGCAAAAGCAAATGCTGCAAATTTCAGTGTCTGATAATCCTAGAGAGGATTGTTTCATACTCTCAGCCTGGGCTACAAGACTGCAGCACCTTAGAGTGGGGATTTTCATTTCCTAGTTGAGGAATGGGACTGTAACGGGAAGGCAGAACATAGACCATTCCACAAAGAGAACTGTTGGGCGTGGGGGAGCTGGGACTATCAAATACATGAAATCTGTGTCAAAGATAATTACCTGAATTAGCCGTAGTTGGTTTGCATCAAATGCCTTTCATAGCCTCTAGTTACTGGTTTAAAAGATTTTTGAACAAAAACAACAGCTACTTACTAACAACATTGAAATCTTGACTTGTGTAGAGACAATAAAACCGTAGCAGTTAAAACAATAAAACCAAATAGCAACTAGCTATTTGTGAGCAGTTTCACATGCTGGGTTCACGGCCTTCGGTGTATCCCTAGGGCTGCCCCAGGCACCTGGCCTTCCTTCTTGAAATGGAAGACCTCGAAGAGCTGTAGCAGCTCTCAGTGATAAAGGATTTTGTCTTTCTTTTTGGGTGGCGCTGCTTTGTGTGCAAGRTCCTGCTGGCTTCAAAAAGTGAATGTGTTACATTAGTTTTACTTATTGCTTACATTTGCTAGTAGAAGTAGAAATTGGAATTTTGCATACATCAGCAATTGACCCATACCAATAAATGTTACTTTGATTAAATGCCATAGAGTCTCAGCCAAGCCCACAGCAAATGCAAGACACTGTACTCTTTTAATAGGAGAAAAAGAGGACAGTTTAGAAGAAGTAAAAGCCTGGTATTATTTTAAGAAGAGGACAGTTTGAGTTATATTCCAGTAGGCTACTTAGCATGGAAGGAAGGGTAAGTGTAAGCAGCCCCTCGATCCAATATACCCRACCTCAGTTGCTTAGTAAACATCAAGCTCCGAATTCAACCCTGGCCTGAGTTTGCTTGAGTATCTTTCCTGTAGCCCCTTTGCCATAATGTTGAAGTTTGTTTCCTGCAATGTGTAACCTCAGGTCTCTACCACAAACTGATTCTTTCATGATAATGATTTTTGTCTCTMTTACAAATTAAGAATTACATAGGATGTACAGTTCAGACGTTTCTTTATCTTGTCTTTCTAGARATGTTAGAATATCAGAAAAATGAAAAGCTGTGCTTATCCTGGTTTAATAAGTTTGGAGTATGTGTCAGCATAGTTTGAACTCATGGTTCTGCTGCACATCATAATGTTCTGCTGTCAGTTCAAAATAAATTCTTCAACATCCCCCTACAAATCAATCTTGTGCACTTTTATAGGTCTCCAGTAATGGCTCTGCACATTGAGATGTGAGTAGTGAGGAGTGTTCAGCCAAGGACGCAGAGTTCAGCTCYGTGCTCTCCCTTTTGAGAACAGGCCTATCAGTCATCTTCCAGCGTTTGATTTCACCAGAGGAAGTTGAGGGAGATGCATGTCAAGCACTTTGGTAGCTGTTTGCCAGGGCAGCAGCAGCAGATGACACACTGTCTTTGCTGGCCCAGGGATGCGTGGAAAATTCAATTTTTTTGTTGTTTTCTCTATATAGGTTTTGGCAGGACTTGTTTTGACTTGTGCTCTATAGAAAAGATTGATTTCCTTAACTAGTCAGGTCTGTTTTGATCTCTTTTAATATGGCYATTCACTTCCAGAAGAAGAATCACACTGATAGAGCAACTGTAAATCATACTTCTTGCTGGCTTTTTTTCTTTTCCCACCAGACTACAATTCAGTTTTCGTTGGAGCTACTTAAAGTCAATGAATATAAGCTTTTAACATGCAGACATTGTAAGAAATATTAAGTCCTGTGGATTTTAAATGAATATCAGGGAGAATAAGGTTGTAATTTGAGATGTAGACTGACTTCAGAAGTTAATTCAATTGATGCAGCATAATAGTAATTCAACATAATGTGCTCATGCCATTAGACTTGCTCAGAAAATGCTCTAAATAGCTATAATGAATAGTTTGGATTTTGAAAACTGAGGAGAGCAATTTCACCTTGAATCATAACTGGCATCTCTCAGAATGCTTGTACATTAGAAAAATTCAAAGAGGTGGATGAATTCAAGTAAATTTCAATACCACCTCGGGTAAAATTAAATATTAGTGGCACTCGGACACTTTTGAAGATRTAGTGGTAGTGCTGTCACCTCTATAGCTATTGAGAAAACCGTAAACCTGATTCAAGGAATTTACAATACAGCATGCATAAAAAGGTAGGGAGATTTTACCAAAGGGCCTAAGAATGCACATCCCTTTTTTCTAATGGAATTCAGTTCCTTGAGGAGCTCAGTCCTTACCAGCGTAGCTTCTAGGTCACATAGGTACTTCTAAGCATATCCAAGGAGTGTGTGTGTATAGTGTTCCTGCCTGTCTCTCAGCTTTGGATGAAGTCCACCACAAATACAAATTGCTGCAGCATTGGTGACACTGCAGTGACTTAGAGCAGCCAGGAACACCAACTTCCATACTTCAGTTTTGCAACCTCAACTGCAAAGGCAGGTGAACGCTCAATTCTTTGCTATAAAAGTTATCATATTTATATGGATTCTGTACTTATATTCATGTTAGCACTTGGGAACAGTACACGTAAATCTCTTTAGTAAAAAAAGAGCTAAACTACATTTTTTTGGTGGAAGCTTTCAGTCTAAGGCTTTTCTATCCAGTTCCTTAACAGGCAGGTTAGCTTTGACGAGTTAGGAGTTCACAGTGGCAAGATACTTGCTTCATCACCCGCTTGCTATTTTTGMTTAGAGAAACCCATAAATACTTAGGAAACTGCCAAGCTACTGCACAGGCAGCTGAGCCCTGCTGCTGAGCCCATCCTGCAGCAAGCTCTGTTCCCAAAACGGTCTCATCTACTTCTTTCCCAGCAATTCTTGTTCCTACACTTGAGAGCTGTCTTTCCTTCATTAGTAATAGCACATTCATGCCCTCAAAGTCTGACAGTGAGGAACTTGCATCCTTTTGCWGCTGAAAGTTTAACTTACATGTGCTCCAGGAGAGCTGGTTGTATGTGGGTCTAGGCAGAATTTGTTTTGGACGGCAATTGTTGGGGTATGTGCATGGGAGTTGTGTATGTAGTTATAAGGCATGCAGATATAGGATAAGGTGATRCTGATTGTGAAGTTCTTGATTTTAGTGATGACTAGGAATTACCTGTAAACAGTCTTGCCTCTGATTAGACCTAATCAAAGTGAACAGGAAGAGTTTGATTAAAAAGAATCGTTCCTTTCTTCTTTGCTTTAATAATGTAAAGCCAKTTAATCCAGCCCTGGCGCTGATTAATGTCTGCCAATACGAAGCCGACGACCCTCCCTTTAATATTCCGACTAGTACAGTTATACCTTGCCATTTCCAAGCATGTACAGGTCCTTCCTTGTTCTCCTTAAAAGTCCTTGTGCCTCCACAGGTTGTGTGAGACTAGAGAGCAAGGTCTCTGATAATATGGGATGAATACATTTCTGAGGCATTTTTTGCCTCTGACTCTCTAAAGTACACAACTTTGACAATGCTTTTCTGATACTGCTTTTTTTGGTTTGTTTTGATTGATTGTTTTTCTGTAAGGTGAATGCAACCCCCTCATCTTTCTGTGAAAGATACTGGTCCGGGTGACTGTGTCATAACCTTAGAAACTTTCTCCTTAGGTATTTCACAGAGGTAAGATCGTTTTGGCACAAGGTAGTCTCCCAGGCAGCAAGTCTTTTTCTCATCCTTATGAAATCACAGCTGCACGTAATGACCTAAGGGTATGTGCAGGAGGTAAATGTATAGAGATACAGGGGTGACATTAGCTGCCTCTTGAGGGACCTGAAATATAACTTGACACATTGAATATCACAATCTGTTATGCTCATACATCTGGTTTGTGAATGCTGGGAGGTGAGGACTTCAGCCATGGACGGTGTGTGGTCACCCATTTTTTGAGGTTGCTCCTCACTCCTGACCCGGATAATCCTTTCCTCTGTAGTGGGTAGCGATGGGGTCCATGTCCTGAAGGACGCTGAGCTAGCCGAGCTCGCAGTCCTTTGGTTCTGTGCTTCCATAGGACTGCTCGCTCTGTATGGTACCACAGCAAACTTCCCTTTATGGCGGATCAGTTCCTTTTGAATTTTGCCAGTATGAAAAACGATAAGACCATTGGAAGACRCAGAATTCATGAGAAGCTCACATCCTGGTTTTGTTGGGAAGGCATGAGACCTTTTCCCTTTGGATTTGGTATATAGGCTCACGCCAGACTGGGCTCTCGGCCAACCTGAGGTCTGTGAGACACCACCTCCTGTCAGAGTGTCATTTAAACTYGTTTTTTTGCCTCAGCAGAGGCTGTTGTTAGTGATGGTAGCTGGCATTTGTCCAGTGTTTCATATCTGTAAGCCACCCTGGAAGTCATATTTTTGAAAACACTGGGGAATGAACTAAAATAGAGAAAGTTGGTTAATTTGTGAAAGAGTCCCCAGATATTAGTTTTCCTTTGCATATATCTAACAATTTATTTCKAAGAGGCAGAGGCAGGAGATACCTTGTGTTCTCTGGAGTTACAGTGGGCTCCCTTTGCATGCATTGTCTTTTAAGAAGTTCCTTATTTTTGTGATCACAGGTTGGAAGCTAAAAGTATTCCTGCCTGTCTGCTTATCTGTGACAAGATTCTTCCTCAGGAATATCTTACTTTGCAATATTCCCTTTGAAATCAGGGGAACTAATTGCAGTATAATTTGTTTTTTGTTTTCAGAGCCAGGGAATATATTTCATATTTATTTATTTATTTATTTATTTTGCAATCAATTTCCTATCCCATAGAAAACAGCTGTTGATACCTGCATGTGCTTTACCCTATGAATAATTCAAATCAAGATTTGATTTAAAGCTTGCGGCATTTAACGCCAGTCAACGGAATAATTATGTGATTGGTGCTGAGGGAAACCAGCATATATATTAAAAGAAGTGAGGAACCAATACTAAAAGTTAGATGAGGAAATTAATTATTCCTGCCTCTGCCACCRATGACATTCAGTGTCCTTGTGGAAAAGTTTTTAACTCTCAAACTGATGTGTGAGTGTTAAAAGATGGAAGGGGAGAGGAGGCTGTTTTCAAAAATAGCCCATGCCTTGCAGGGTTGATCTCGATAGAACTTGTGGCACTCAGCTCCTTCAAATATAAGTGCACATTATTTATTATGCCAATTGTGCAGTGTGATATTCAAAGAATTTTAAATACTGCCTTTTTAAACAAAGGGAAAGGGGAGAGAGTGCTCAAAAAGTTCCTTCATTTTCTCGAAGTACCAGCATTGATCAGTTTTTAAGTAAACCAAAGTTTAATGAAAAATCCAATTCTTACTAAGCTGTGCTATTGGTCTCTGAGGCTGTCACTGTTTGTAATAGATTATGGGAACAATGTCATTGAACTGGATTCCCCTTTAATATGTCACAATTGAAAGGATGATAAAAAAAATCACATTCCAAAGAGCTTTTTGATTGTAATAACTTTAATAACTTTAAGTTATGGATTTATGTTAAAGTGACTGAAATTATGAGGTCCCTACATCACAAAGTACTGCAGAAATCATTAAAACGACTTTGCTGTGCTGATGGATTCTGCATGAGATGAGCACTGGCCTATTGCTAAAAAAGTGAACCCCATTAAAATAATAATTTTAATAACTTTTTAAATAGTTGCCATTCTGCCAGTTAGATAATAATAATAAAAAAAAAAAAAAACAGGGAGGAAGTGTAGAAAATGTTTTGAACCTTGCCAGTTTTTTTCTGGTCTTTCTTTGTTTCCAAGTACTTCCAATGTAAAGTTAAAACTTGCAGGTACAGCTGTCATAAAGTCTGCTTTGGAGACTAGTTTTAAGAAATTTTAACCTGGTTTGCCATCTTCAAAAGCTTTCTACATGCCAGGTCTGTTCCATYCCATGAACTGGTTTTCCTGAATGTATTTTTAGATTGGGTAATTAACTCTGTCAATTTTGAAGTGGCCAGTTTTATATTCCTGTTAYAATGTCAGGGTTATATGTCCTCATATTAAGACATCTACAACTTTATAATCAGGCTTTTTTTTTTCCAGCAAAYCAGCAAATGTGATAGTTTGAACACTAGCACTAGAATGAAACTCAGAAGGGCGTTTTGAAGAACACTTACTGGACTAAATAATTTGAAACAGATGAATACAGTTTTGAAAGGCTAACAAAAGAAAACAATGAAGACGTGTATTTGAGTGGCAATCATCTATCTTTTTTTTTTTTCTCTCAAAGTTCACCATTCGAGCCTAGCAAACGTAGGTTTTGCATACCTGGGACAAGAATATCAATGCTGTTGGGAAAGTGCAAGTAGGGAGCCCCAATGCTAATTGCATACAAAATGCCTTTCTTTAAAGGGAACAGACCGAAAGATCCCGCTGTGCCTCCCACATAGTTTTAATGAGCACGAATAGCAAAGTAATTCTGCAAACAGAGAAATATCCTATCTGCTACTTGAGACAAATGTAAAATAAAAGCTTTGAAACAACTCTCCCCTTCTCCCTCACTATGGGATTCACTTCCTGACTCCATATCTGGGCAGAGGAGCCGTAATGTTGTTGAAGCAGCAGCTTCTCCGTGTGAAGGGCATGTCGGCCCTGTGCTATGCTGAAGCATCAGCATTGCAAGCAAGGGCAATTGCAGATATTTGATTTAAAGCAGGGCTAATTTGCTCCGAGATGTTGATGAAGAGCGTGTAATGGCAAGCCATATGGCCAGAAGCCTTTGTACAAAATTAATTTCATCAAAAAGTGGTAGGGTCTGATTTTTGCCATTTTCCCAAATACCTTTATCGTGTTCAAAGAATCGGTAGTGTTTGCTGAGCAGCTCCAGCTCAGGTCTGGGAAAATGATTATACCTGCTGTTCCTAGTGCTTCCATGTCAGATAAGTATATGCTTACAGCAGAGGGGTATTTTGTGCTGCCATTAGGACTATCTTGCCAAAACAGTGAATAACGGCTCTATAGGAAAGTCTTGACAGTCAATTATCTGGCTATAGATACCAAGGTGAATGCAATTGGTCTTGTAATGTCTCTGGCGAGAAATTTTGGTGCCTTTGAGCCTTCAGTTGCCATAAAGTGAAATTACTGCAGTAACTTTTCAGTACAGTGCTAAAACTCTAACAGTATGCTATGTTTTGCATTTCATTTTTTATCATRTTCATCCTTCAGGCATTACTGGATTGGGACTTTTTTAAAGGACCCTGCTTTGTGAACTAATTATGACAAATGTTGACATGACAGCTGTTGCTTGCTTTAAATTACCTCTTAGTCTGTTGGAATTCATCTTGAAGGCATTTTTGTAATGAATTTTTTTTTTCATGAACATTAATAAAACCTGTGGGAGATCTGAATAAAAAAGAAAATCCACTAGTCCTGCCAAGAGAATGGCTTATGTGCCAGCTGCCTTTTTTGTTGTTGTTATCCTACTTTCTGTGGTATTAATACAGCTGGCTTCCAAGGCACTTAAATATATAACAGGTTGTTATATTATGGGGAACTTCTCCTTGAAAAGAGTCGTTTAAAGGACTTGCTTCCTGAAAAAAACACTTTTCATGATCCAAAAGTTGCTGCATTCAACTGGACCTCATGTTCGTCATAGGATATTGCACTCTTTTATCTTGTAAATGCATCTGCCCCTGTATCCAAGAGTAGTGTGTAATTTCTGGAGTTATCTTTCCTCCGTCTATTCTGTGACAAAGCAGAGGACTTTATTCCTGAATTCTAGATGAGATTTCTTTTTCAGCTATTTGGGTGACATCTGGTAATTTTGTAGTACCTGCCTTATCAATGTTTTATCTACTCTGTTTCATTCAAAGTTGTAAACGTGACTAATTAAATAATACAAAATGCAAATAATTCAACCCATATGTGAAGGAAATCCTGTTAGTTTTTCCCAAACGAACTTTGTGCTAATTTATGTCTGCCACAATTTCTCTAGGTACGAATGGATGCAAGTTGCACAGCAGCTGGTGAATGTTACCTTTTGGAAACTGGAATGCCTGTTTTGGGACGGACTTTTACGAGTTTGGAGGGCAATCCAGTGAGAAGAGGGCCTTAAGTCCTGTGATAGTAGTGAATTTGCTCAAAGTTTGYGCAGATGGCCTTGATAAAACAAATCCCTTATAATGTAGGGGTTATTGAGCCTTGATCAGGAGAAGATTTCTATAGTCCTCCTCTTGCATCTGGAATTAGTGAAATTCCTGCGGAACAGATTGAGGTTTGCACCTGATGCAGTATTTGGTAAGGCTAAATTGTGGTGTTGGTAGGACRTGACTAGCAGAAATCATCACATGAGTATAGAATAAACCAATTACTAAGCTTCATAGGGGAAAAAAGTGGGAAGCGTTTCCTTTCTGTTTTGCTAAGGGAGAAGAATGTAGAAAGTGTTTCCTTTCTGTTTTGCCTTTATAATGTTAATATAGACATTTCAGGAGGTATGTTTTATAGATGAGTTTAAACGCTGTAGGTTATTTTAAGCACTTTTCATTCTCCGTGGATTTTTTTTTCTTATTCTGTTCATTTAATTCATCAAAGTGATCATAATCAATGCAGTCAAGAAGCCCTGATGCCATTTTGTGTCTTTTTTCCCCAGACATACCTCCGGAGCTTCTTCTCTGCCATGCTGAATTCTCCATCCTCTCCCCTGCACCTCGAGAAGGTGGGGCTGACCCTATCGAAGCACACTATTTGTGAGTTCTCCTCCTTCTTCAGGAAAGGTGTTTTTGACTATAGCAGTCATGGGACCAGCTAACTTTTGTGCCAGCCCCCGTATACGAGAGGAGCCCAGTCAAAGCGGTGTCTTCCCTTTGGTGTGAGAGAAAAGGAGGGGACAAGACAAGGTAGTTTCACCCATGCCTGTAACCTTCCATCGGGACTTCTCCACTTGACAACAGATGCAACCTAACGCTAGACTCTGCTCTCTGCCAGTTCTCCTCTTAGTGCCTGCATTTTACTGGCATGGGATGTACGGACATTCTTTTTTTTTCCTTTGTGCTGTTAATAGTGTACAGAACTTCTGACTCTTAGGCTCGTTAATGGGAGTACTTCCTTTCCACTTGCTCAGACAATTCGCTGTGATTGTGCAAGAGCATCTCCTGCTTCCTGTGGCTATGTAGCCTAATGACCAAGGTTTGGAGCAGCCCGGTTTCCTTTCAGTTCCTCTCCACGCTGTTCCTTGAAGAATATTGCCAGTTTTGTAACCTTATAACATACTGTGGCATTTAAGGTCATGCTCATATTCCGTTTCTTTTTCTCCCTGGACATAAATTTTATCTATTTGACAGTATAGCTTTCCTCAGAGTTAAGACTTGATTGTTYACAAAATATGTACAACAGAAAAAATATAATTTAAATCCTGTAAAAAGTCTTCCACACATGATTATTTTGGAGCAGAATGAAACACCTCCCATTAGTTAAAACAGGTAAAGGAAGCAATAGTTCCTGCAAAATGCAGTCAGTGTCTTTTCATATTTTCTGATTGTTTAGAATGTAACTGGGTACTGTGCACTGTACAGAGCTCAGAGCTATGCAACAACCTAATACAAAGTGCTCTATATATATGTTTTTTTTCTGAAATACAGCTTCTTCACAGCAGTGTGTGAATGCCTGTAATACCTGAGTTTTACTTGCATCGTTTAAAATTTACAGGATTTTACTAACAGTACACTAAAGTTACTCAGGATTCATTCATAATTGCACATGTATATACAAATAGAACTCATTTTGTATCACTGTGGATCCAAAAGAAATATACACTGTGACTGGAATTGGGTATATGTACATGCTTATGTATAATTGGTTGTATAAAAATCAGAATCAAACAATTTTCAGGTATTAAAAAGCATAATGAAGTGTGGGCTCTGTGTGCCGTTTGTGAGGGATATTAAGCATTGTCCGTGAGCTGCCGTCACGTGGCTTGTAGTAGGTCTTAGTAAACAGACTATTTAATGTTATTGAAGGTCATTATTTAAACCTAAGCTGGCAACAATGGTAATGCTTTTGACATATACATGACATAAATTATAGGGACAATAATGATTTTTCATATAATATGATAAGTAAAGACATTTGGGTTCAATTAATAAGCTAAGCCTGATGGATTAAGAATTTCAATTTGAATTTTAAAAAAGGGGAAAAAAAGGAAAAAAGTTATTACAATGATTTTCTGTTGTTTTGGGGGAATGTTTTGGTGGTTTTGATGCAAGTGGATCACTCCATATGCGTCTATCCACAGGGGCAGAAGTTGGGCATGGTGTTGCTAGTATGCATATCAGCATGGGGACTCTGACCCTAAGTCTCCCTTCAAAGCCAGAAAGTCTTTTCATTCTCTCCAGTCTGTTGTCCTGCTCCCCTTGCCTTCATCCCCTTGCAATGCAATATGATGAAGAGTTAATGTTAAAGAGTTCCAAAAGGGAGTTTGGCTTTACTGACTCTATGGCATTATGTCCTTTGTGCCGCTTCTATAAAAGCACCTGGCAGGCTAGAAAAATGGCAGGCTGCTTTCTGTGCCAGGCAAAATCAGTTTGTGCAAATTTCCTAGCTGAAAAAAGAGGTAAGTGGTGCCAGGCAGTTAGCTGAGCCCTTTCCCATGGCAGGCAATGCAGAACCTGTCGAGGAATCTGTTGCTGCGCACGGAAATGCGTGACTGCAAGAAGGGGTAAGCGTGGGGCTCCTAGGGTTAGCCGCGTGCCTCCTGTCGCTCTGGATTCGGAGAACTCGTTTTAAAATAGCACAGCTGGTCGGAGGRTTGAGCGCAAATGGAAAATAGGATATCCATTTTTTCATGTGAATTCAAAACACAACTAACACTGGGTTCTTGTCCACAGTATCAATTTCAGAGAGGGCCAAATGCTCTGGTGGTGTAAATCKGCCTATAAGGTGGCTGATTTACATTGGCTGGTTTATCTGGCCTGCAGCATTATTGCTAATGACAAAGTAAAGGCTGATTAATCACTCCATTTAAAATGTCATCTACTTAAAAGCTAAAGAAGTGCAAGTGTAAGCAGGCAATTGGGACGGCAACCTCAAGCTACCAGCTTTTCTCACCTTCTTATCAGGTATCCTTCAAGGAAATCCAGAATTTAATCAATGATTACAAGCTAAGGCTAGACTAGGAGGCGTTGTTTTATAATACCATTGGTAGGAATTTGCTGGCTCTTTATAACCTTCAGTCTTTAAACCCCAACTGTGTGTCTTTGTAAGAGGTTATCACTTGAAGCAGTTGAGKTGTTGAAATTATTAGCTACCTGCCAAAGTCCAAACTACCTTCCTGTAAAAACTTCTGCTGCCTTTGAAATTCTCTATTAATTTTATTKTCAAAGTATTATCAGCTGCAAAAAATACTATGAAAGAATCGAGGGCTGGTACTGTTTTATTTTATTTTATTTTAGTTTCTTCCAAGTGTCTCTCTAATTAAGCTTCTGGGCTTTGCATCAGCAAAGTCCTTAAGCAAAGGCTTAACTTCTGCATTAGGACTATGCATCTTCTAGGCTAAATATATGTTTAATTGTTTTACAGAACTGGACCATAGTTCTTATCTTTGTAACTGAAGTTGCGCCTCTGTTTGGTGGCAAATCAGACCATTTGATTTGTATCTTTGCTGACTCTCTATCAATTTTTCCCCAACAGGGATGCACAAAAGAGGCCGAAAGAGAAGAGATGGTGTTGGGCAATTTTAGTGCTTGACAGCTCAGCAACACAAAAAGCACTGGGAAAAACAGCAAAGGCCTTATGCCCTTGATCCTCACTCCGTTAACTGGAGGTGCCTTTCCTCTGTATGTGCCACTTGGCCTTGTCAGCTCGGACAGGGTTTGGAGGCGCCTCTGCCGCCCCTCGAGTGATGAGGATGCTGGATGTGGGCATCTGGCCAGGCTGTGTGGGGCATCTCAGCAGCAGCCTGCAGACCAGGCCCAGCCTSCAAACTTGCTTTGCTTGTTCTGTCTTGCAGACGATGGGCACCGGCTGCGAGGTGAGTATGTGAAGGTGAGGATGTGAAGCCCTGCAGCTCAGCACGCATCTGCAGCGCCCTACACCTAAGGTGTTACTGCAGAAAGTCATACTTATTTTTTTCCAGTTTAATCGAGTAGCCTTCAAAAGCTATGCAGAATTTGCCATTTGCTGTCTGGAGAAGCTTTGTCTTTGTCTCGTATCTTCTGTGATAAAGCTTGCAATTTTGCCTGCTGTCGGCTTGCTTCTTTATCTTTTACTGAACCCTCGAATTGTAGGAGATAAATTGTTTCAACTTCCTAAGATTCTTGTCTTTCAATTAGTCCAGCCCTGTGGTTGTTTTCTCTCTATTTCATTTGACCTGAAAATATATGTATAATTTTTGATAAACTAAAGACCAAAGTTTTTTGGCTTCTAACCACATCACGGGAAATAGCATAGGGCCCTTCACAGAACAGTCTTTCTGAGCAACTAAGACTGCAGTGGGCCCTAAGATCGTGCTGAAAGACTGAAGTCCTAGTGTATCTTCTTGGCACAACTGCAAATTAGTTTTTGGTGTAGCCCTTTCCACCTCTTCTGTTTTTCTGTTGTTGGTTGTTGACTACAGAACAGAATGCTTTTGTACAGAATGCTACKGTAGATACAGATTTTCATAAATTACAATTTTCTTCTTAAAATAATGGCAATAAAGTCAATGAGAAAAACAGGAAAAGCAGCTAGGAAAAGTGAGCTGCTTATTGTGTTTACATAAACAACGGAACTTGTCCAATTGGACAAGAATATAACGTCAGAAAAATTATATATATTCTCTTGTCTTCTAGAGGTTGATTCTATTTTCAAGCCTTAAGGGGAAAAAATGTCTTCTAAAGGGATCTCACTAATGTTTGATAAAATGGAGGAAAGCTTTTTGGAGCAATGGATTTTGTCTCCAGTGCACAAAAAGTCTTAGCAGCAAAAATAAATAAATAAAAGTGCTGTGGGCAGTAGAGGAAGTCCCATTCTTTATTTCTATTTCTTCCGTATAATTTTTCTTTTCTTAAATACCCTCATTTTTCTCCCCTGTCATGCTGACAGCTAGGGAAGTTCAACTCCCTGCAGTATGCCTTGTGTGCTCAGGCAGAGTTTAAACAGTATTTTTTGTTGTTTTTAAGAAATTGGTGTTTCTTGAGTTCTTAAAACTCTGCAGACTTTTTGACGTCCTTTGCAGTTTCTCTTGATAGCCTCTTCTGTCTTTGCTTAACAGTTTTGCTTGAATAGCTTGTTCTCATGCTGCGTGATTTTAGAATATTTCCCTTCTGTTTTCTCGGTTTACAAGGCTTGAAAGAATCTGTTGGCAAGATTTGAAGATTAAAAAAAGAAAGCCATTGCTGAACAAAGGTAGTTTTATCGTCTTCTGATGAGGAAACTTCTGATCTAGGAAAGTAGAACACAAGTTCTTTGATCTTTTTACGTATTTTGAACTTCTGAGTCTTCAAAGGTCTGCGGTGCTGCAGCTTTTAGGGACAGTGTTGTACTGTTTCGTGATCGTTCCTGTATTCTTTTCCACTGTAATTAACATTGGACATGAGACTTCCATCAAAAGATGTGTTTGGGTAAGGGAGCCTTCTACATGCTGGTGTTTCTTTCAGGAGATAGGCCGGGAGGAGTTTAGGTCAGGGGCTCTTTGTTGGGCTTCTACTTTTGTCAGCCTTGGGTATCACTGTATTTTCTCCATGTTAACCTGTTTAAATTTTGCCCTCAGTGTGCCTTCATAGTTATCTGTCTGGGGTTTTGTGGGGTTTTTGGTTTTTTATTTCCTCTGTTTCCTTAAGGTATGGATGGGAGATAACTGATTGTGGCCAGTTTTTTGGTCACATT
>PTEX01000132.1:836838-856353 GCA_003342815.1 Eudromia elegans | reverse complement strand
TTTTTTTTTTTTTTTCACTGTGTATTAGGTCAGAAATCAGATTTCCTCGGAAGTCAGCATGTCAAAAATGAGGAAAATGGAAACGAATATTGTGTGACTCAAGAAATCCCAATGTGTTTTGAGGACTCATGCATCCCAGTTCTCTTTCCATCTCATATCTGAACAGCTGGGACTGGCCATGTTTCACTTTCTTTTTTTGTTGTGGTGCAAATGAGTATAATAATGAGAGTTTCAAGAACTCTTCTGCGGAAACTGAAATCTTGCAAGCTTTAAGCCGCTTGTTCTTGCTGAGCTCACTCCTGGCCACTTCTAGTTGAGAAGTATTGCTCGTACAGCATGGGCAAAAGAAATGCCCAGCTCTGGGAAGTGAGGGCTTCCAGGAAGCACCAGGAATACCCTATCTTCTGCCGCTCCCTATCAGGTTGACTGGCAGTGTGTAAAATCCAGCTCTGAGAAGGGCTTCCAAGCTGAGCGTCCTATTAACTCTGGCACCTTCAACCGTAAGCCAGAGCTCAGGTTTATGTGCTCAGACAAAGCTGCATCTCAGCATCTTGATTATATTCCAAATTTTCTCTTGTGGCAGTAGCATGGGGTATTGTTATAGGAAAAGCAATGGAGAATTTAGGCATGCAAAGAACATTGCAAGAAAACTTTAGAATCAATGTGCTTGTTCTAAGAATATACATATATTATGTATTTTTATTTGCTGTAACAGTAATACTTGCATAGTGTTGTCTACTGTAGTGCATGGAACCAGAAGTGCTCGAATGTAGCCAGACCACCAGCAAGCAAGAGCCATTTAGCACAGTAGATTCCATGTGCAGAAGGATTTGACTCTGTTGTAATAAGAGCGCAAGGTTTTAGTGATGAGAAGCGCCCACGTTGTACCATGGGCTCTCCTGGTAACCTGCGTTTTGGTCCATGTGAAGTGAATCAAAGGCAGCATGTGCAAGTCCTACCGAGTAGCTGGGCCTTCACATTCCTGGTGACGTGTTTTACAGAACGAGTTTTGCAACTTCAGTAATAGCTGCCCAGGACAAGAGGCGTGTAGTAATTTTCACAGGACCATTACAAAGGCTGGGGTAGCACCTTTCGAGTGAGACCTTGACGAGGCTTTTAAACATGAGAAAGCCTAGATGGTCTCTTGGAAAACCAGCAGGGACAGGACTGTCTTGGGTTGATTGGGTTTGCACACAGAGAGAATCTAAGCCACCATTTTTCCTTTTCTCTGCCTTATCCCAGTGAAACTTGGTGCTCCCACATCCCTGTGGCTTCCACCCGAGCAACAGAGAAGCTCTTGCTCTGTGATTTGCCAGGGTGTTCCCCATTACTTGTGCTGAACCCTTTTTAACATAAATCATGTTTCACTTGCAGTTGTCTTGAATGTTAAATGCGTGTGTTGTGTGTTGAACTCTTTTCACTCCCTAAGTGTAATATTTCCTACCCTGATATTTTACATAGGGTAAAAATCCTTATATATTGTCAGAGAAGTGGGGGGAAAACATGAAGTGTCTGTTCTCGTATTTCCTCTCTGTTTCTCCAGCATTATTARCTTCAAAACTCCATTGTTTTCACCTTCCACAGAGAAATGCGCCYTCAAGGACAATTTTACACTCTGGTTGGTCTCCAGGTAACCTAAATTTTTCATTCGCTTATTATTAAACCTATGCTTGTAACTGAAACCAAACTCTCATCCCATTTTAGATTAACCCCTCAGTGCAAAATGTGGAGGAGTTTCCAGCTCTATCAAATGTTCATTAGGGGAGCTGGGAACCTCCCGACACCACGRGGTCAACCCGTTAGTCGCCGCTCGGTGTCCTCAGCCTTGCTCTGCGGGCTCACAGCAAGCTCCGTGACCTACGAACGTACCCTGGGGAGGTCCCAGGACTTACTCGAAAATGCGTTATTAGATCTGCTATTCCAGGGTCAACCTAGGGGAAAACCAAACAGCTTCACAGCTGCGAAGGGAAGCAGATGAGAGCCTGGAAGTGGAAATCAGCAGTATTTAAGAAAAAAAAAAGAAGTGTTGTGTATTAATGGACCTCAAGGCAAAACGTGCTCTTAAGTAGAAGACGTGAGAAAAGGCCCTCCTCAGATCACACTTTCCCCAAAGTGCCTCCTGGGGCACTGCTGAAGTCGCAGCCAGAGTTGTCTGATGGAAAACTTGTTGTTGATGAGCATGGAAACATGCACAACTTCTCYGAGCAGAGACTCGGGAAGCCCAGGGCGTTCAGGAGCCAGGGGAGAAGCAGTTTGCTAACGGGAACAAGGAAGGAGCCTGGTCACCGAGCCTGAGGAGCAAGGAAGGAGAGCGAGCCCAGATCTGCAGGGGGTTCCTCAAGGTGTCCGACCTTGGGTCTCRCCTCCCTTGGCCGCCCCAAGCAGAGGTGTGTTGTGACGGGTCTGCCAGCCCAGCTGCTCGGCTAATCCACCCGCTGCTGGATCCTTCTCTCCCTGGGCAGCCTGTTTGGCTGACGTGGAGAGGCCGAAGGGCTGCTCTGGGACGCGGGCAGAGCTGAGGGCAGTGGGGCGCCGCCCTCCCTTCCCGCTCGCGCCTCTGCCGGGCACTCGGCCTGCCCTGGCTGGGGGCTGTCAGTGGTTAAGTTCTGCCACACAAATTGCCATTTAGGTCGTTATAAATCTGTCTCTACTGAGCAACTGTTTTTATGGTGATGATCCTGGTATTTACATAAAAACCACAGCACACGAGGTAAGTTATGTATTCCCACCTGCAATCTTTTTGCCAAGGATTTACACACGCAGAATAAATTATTTTCTCTTTCCTAAGCAACAGTAATCATAAGTACCGTGCACAAACATTCATAACCATGGTCCCACTTGAAAGCTATGGTTTTTTTTTTTCTCTTCATAACCTGCTGTAATTACAATATACATCAATTCCACCATAGGTACGTATAGCAGTTTCCCCCACCTCCTTCCCCATTTATACAGTTTTAATGACTATCCATGCCTAGAATACAGCATTTTAAATTAAAAAATTAAAAATTTAGTAGTAGATTGTTTCCCTGACAACAGCAACGGCAACATTTAATTCCCCCCCTGCCATTTGTAAATAAATACATGCAGTTGCAGCTTCTGGTGAGATAATGTGCCTGAGGCTAATTGCGCCATTACAAATATTTTTAGTCTGAGTTTGATAATGTAGGCCGTGGTACATAAATATGTATGAACTGAACTAATTTAACCTTCTTGCTGCTTGTTAGGATCTTGATAAAACCATTCCAAACAGGGAAGGCCATATGGGCATGAAGAGGGCTGAATTTTCCTGGATTGGGTTTATGGCAGTTCGCTTTTTTAAAAAAGAAAATATTCATCTATTTGTTTATTTGTTGTATTTGGACCTCTGTTTTTTTTCTAAATTCACTAATGATTCKTTCACTGTGACAGACGGGGGCCAAACCTGCAGGCGGTGTATAAATGGGCAAGGCTGCTCCCACYGGGGTAAGCAGTGTCAGGTGAGAGGGTTTAGGGGACTTTTGTGTAGAGCAGGGTGATTCCTGCCGGATYCGGGGTTTGTCCTCCCCAGGGCCTGAGCTGAGCTCTTCAGACCTCGCCATAATCTTTGCTCTTGTGCTCAGAACTGTTGGTTTTGCCCCTAGATGCCTCCGCTGGTCCCGGTGGAGCTGTGTGTCTCGGAGCAGAAGCAAGGAAAGCAGATTCTCCTGCTCTAGTCCCYGACACGGAGCCTCGCTGGGAATGGCAGTCTTACCTGCAGGGATTTGKCTCACTGTGCTCTCTCCATCTGGTGACAAAGAAATCTTTGAAACACAAATGCAGCAGTGAGTTTGGCCATGGACAGAGTGAAATGCTGAAGAGCAGCTTCTCTTAGGTTTCTCGTCTTTACCTGTCTGTTATTCCGTAGCTATTTAAGCAGATGCGGAAGCAAGGAGTGATTCGGTGATGCACGTTTAACAAGCTAAACAAGAGCTCCGGCAAGAAGACAACTCTCTTTCTCCGAATGCCAGATTGAAACATAGGATACCAAATGCAATCACCTCCCTTTTGGCAGGGTCTTAGCTCCTTCTACCTAACCCTGGTGAAGGCTGCAGTCAGCACAGTACATTTGTATATTAATTTGCTTGGACCTTTTTGAAGCTGGAGTTTGTTGTCCCAACTGCACAAGCAAAAGTCTTCAGCAGGTCTRTCAAGGCTGGCTCAGTCCCTCCACCGGTGCTTGCTGCCCTGGCTTGTTGAGGGAGGGAGCTGGCGTGCCACTGGCTGTTACTAGGGGAAAGAAACTGGTGTGTGTTTCAGGGCGTGCGGTTTCAGAGGAAAGGCTTCAGCTCCTMGCTGTGAAAGGGGCTGCCCTACATCACCTAAACACGCTCAGGGCAGCCTGCCGTGATGCACAGAGGAGGAAAAGCAGAGGTAAAGGGAGAAGAAGCCACGAAAGACACAAGGGTTGACAAGAGTTGACCCACTGTTGTGGGTCCAGTCCCGCTAAAAGGATTATTTGATAGTGTTGATTGGGTTCAGCAATTCCCTGTCCTGGTGCAAAACACACGTGCCCTCCAAGTACAGCAAGTTCTACCTATGACTTGTTATATTGAGTGTATTGAAATAGTGTTACACGTAGTCAGCCTTGGTCTGCTTTAGTAATTAATGTGAATGCATTTCATGTGAGTGCAGATGAAACCTTATGTCAGCAACAGGTACTCTTCTAGGAGAGGTAAACCTGAGCAAACAGCTGAAAATAGTCAGCAATGTTCTGCTGTGACTGCAAATCATCTTCACCATGTTACCTTCATAGCTGGATGAGCTAAACACAAAGAAAAACAAAACAAGAGAAAAGCCCTTCATGAGCTTCTAAAGGCCTGTGTTGCCTTTTGTGATGGAAATGAAAGCATTCCTTTGTACACGCCAGTGTTTCTCAAATAAGATGCTTTGATGGTCTCTGAGGGATCTAGCCCATCACGCAAAGCATGTGGAAATTAAAGGAAATGTGCATTTTTTTAAGACAATCACGTTGTTTGATAAAGATGGGCCTGAAGTGCTTTTACTCAGATTTATGACATTTAGGTRTGTTTATACCCGTTGCTACTTTTTCTCATTCTCGGTAAGAAATATGGCCCCTTCTGGGTACCACGCAGAACTGGGTGTTGAAAGACCCTCCACGGCCCAGCCGAGCGGCACTGGCAGCGGCCGTGTGGGGAGCTCTGCAGACATACCAACGAGCAGTAGCAGTTCTGCAGGCAGCGTCGTGCTGCYGCCGTCCGCCTCCCGTGCTGCTGCCTTTCCATTAGTGTAAGCTCAGTGGCGAAGCTGCAGTGCTGTCACATCTAGGTTTCAGTGTTAAATTGGAAATAGAGGGTCTAGCACTTGCTATGCTCTCTCAGGGGTTGCTTTCAGAATTGGAGTGCCTATTGTTTTATAKCTAATTCCRCCTAGAATAAATATCTTGGCTTTCYGTTCCTTTTAGTGCATTTCTCAGAGCTGGCATTCCTGSAGGTGGGAGGGGAAGCAGCTCCCGGGATCATCCAGGCAGCTGCCAGGGGCTCAGGAGGTCACAGTTTTGATTATTTTTCTGTAATTCGTTTGATTTTGAAAGGGAGGAGCAGCACCTGCTTTTCTGCAGTGCAGTAAGGGGGATTTCCTTTGCAGGATGCCTTGTGGATCTCAGGTCAGGAACTGAGCTGTGCGGCTCCGGCTTTCCTTGGTGGGGTCCCTTCCTTGCCTGTCCCGCGCTCCAAGGGGGATCCACCCTACACAGGGTGGGAGAAGGAGCCCAAAGGCCTTCTCAGCCCTGTCATGATGTGGCCATAGAGGCACCTGGAAAAGGAGGAAACTGCAGCCGTGGATGCATTGATAAGAGCCTTGCAAGGGAGGTTGATTGGTGACTGCAGAGTGTGACTGGGTCTTGCTCTTCAGGGTTCCTTTTGCTCCCTGGAAGTTGTGGGGTGCTTCTG
This sequence comes from Eudromia elegans, assembly GCA_003342815.1. Classification (NCBI taxonomy): domain Eukaryota; kingdom Metazoa; phylum Chordata; class Aves; order Tinamiformes; family Tinamidae; genus Eudromia; species Eudromia elegans. The sequence continues at coordinate 850,426 of PTEX01000132.1, read as the reverse complement.
CAGCTCACTCCAACCAGCTCCCCTTGCAGGCTCCAGCTCTTCTCAAGATCAGCCTATTAGCTGCAAGGACATGAGCTTTCTCTCTCTTATGGTACTGCTTTTTATTTATTTTTTTTTTTTTTTAAGAAGAAAATGCTGCTGCAGCTTGTTCTGCTTGGATGGTGCTGGCTGGTGAAGGGGAAGCGTGGGGGGTGAGTGATGATTGATATCAGAGGAGGTTCAGCTCTGCTGTGGTATCACTTTCCCATTGGAAATAAATCACTTCTGCACCTTGTGACCCTGGGTGAATTGCAGTAGCTGATGAGAGCGCCCTGGAAACTCATCCCTTGGTGTTGAGCAACAGGAGCCTGGCTTGGGCTGAATCTTTCTTCCATTAGGCAAGTTTCTTGAGCACTTGATGCTGTGCTGCTTCCCGGGTGTCGCCCATGATGCTGACTTGAGTCTGCGGGTRCTTTCTCTTCTTGCCCTGACCCATCGGCTTTCCCAAATTAGGATTAGGTATGCTGGTGATACATCTGATCCCTATTTTATGGAGGGTATGGAGCTCATCAGGAAGCACGGCRTTGTCATTGCAAAGTGAAACCTGCTCTTTTGAATGCAGTTAGCAGCAGAGTGCCATGCAAATCTGGCAAATCCCACTCRTTTCTACACAGCTGCTTGCTCCATCTTGAAATAGTCCTGGAAAAGCCGTGCCTCCCAGAGGCAAAGGGTGCTTGGGGCACAAGCGTGCGTTGCCTTTGACTTGAATCATTTGCTCTTCTAATCAYTAGCTCTCCGTTTGGAAGGAACTTCAAAGCACTCTTTCTCAGAAAGGCACATTCACCTTTAGCGCTCAAATATGTCCAAAGCCAATTCTCTGTGGGCATTAAAAAAATGTATAATATTTCAAAGGTGCTTTATGAGCAGAGCAGAATCACTAGCAGCAGAACCTGTCACCATCTGAAGGTGCTTGGGGTCATATTTTTCCTAAGCCTAGGTGCAGGCATGAAGAGCTCAGCTGTAGAAGACCTCCAGGTGCTCCAGTGCTCCCCRTAAAAGAAAAATAATGGATGTTTTCATTAATAAAAGTGCAGAGCATGGCTTATGTGCTCCTAATCCCAGAGTAATTAAATGGCTGGAGAAGAGAGTGATTCATACTAGTGCTTTTAATGCTTAAAAGATTCCTTCTCTGTGTGTTTGGGCATGTCTCTAAGAATGTATTGGGTTTGTTAAGTCTTATAAATGATTTATTTCCCTGTTAAAAGGTTGCTTTTATTCAGCTGAGGAGAAAGAAAAAATATGTATCTATCTATGTATTTTGCCAACATTCAAAGAGAATGGTGTAAAGTATTTGARAGGAGCATTTCAGGAAGAAATAGCCAAGAGAGGAAGTCTCTGTGTGCTACTGGTGATGTAGCCCCATAGTGTTTCYGATGCTGTAAACCCTTACAGCACGTGAACTCTTACTGTACGYCTCATAGTACCTGGGGGTTTACAAAATACCCCGTCCCCTGGAGTTTATGGGAGTGTTGGCCTTSCCTGAGAAAGCATTTTCCTTTCTTTAGTCCTTATGACTGCAGAAAAGCAGYTGCTAATGCGACTCTGCAGGCTGAGAAACCCCAGAAAAAGAAATCAAATGGACTTAAAATTTAYCTCATGATTAATATTGAGGCTGGCTTGCCCATTTATACTAGCTGAAAGGTCTGCGTAGTGCTACGGTTGAGATGTGGATTGAAAGGCCCTTTCAGCCGTGAATTTCTGCCTGTGGTGATATACTCGTGACAGATTGTTACTGTGGATTTCAGCTAGCTCAGTCTCATTTTTCTGTGATTCTTGTTTTTTTCTTATTTCTGTCAGGCTTCTCGATGAATGACTGGCCATATATATGTGTTTCCCTCTCTGGGATCTATAGAAGCCTGCAAAACCTAGTGATTTCACCACAGAATTATCTGGCTAGGGAATTCCCCTGCCCACAAGTTAATCTGGAGAAGGGCATGTGTACAGGAAAGAACTGACAACGGAGAGAGGCGATATTAAGAAAACCGAGCAAGGAAATCCCCAGGGATGTTGTGTTTCTGTAGAGAAACCGAGTGGCTCCACGTGTTCCCTGGCTGAATTAGCTCACRGGCCTTGAAGAACAGCCCTGGCCCTTGAGCAAAACAGAGCCCCACCGTTCTTTTGCAAACTCTTTTATTTGGGAAAAGTCCTTYTCCCGAGTCATTGCCCGCTTAGAAGTAAAAGGGTACTTGGAGGAGCGCTTTGAAGGCGGCTTGGGCAGGGGTGGCACAAGGTCCATAGGAGGCAGGTGCCTCGGTGCTGGCCGACGGGCTCGCTTTGTGCGCGAAGGTGAGGGGCTGGCCGGGCAGGCAGAGATCCCGCGGAGCGCGGCTGCCGGCCAGCCCTGTCGCTGCCTCCACGTCTCTGTAGCTGGCTCGGTAGCGGGAATCGGCTCTGTCTTAGGCATGCTCGTCCTCCTTCAGAGCTCCCTTTCCCCACTTGCTCAGGAATAATGGGCATGATTTTCCACGGAGAGACATYTTTTTTGGCCAGGCAAGCTTGCAGCATCAGTCGGAGCAAAGCAGCCCAGCCCAGACATCTCCCTGCTACGTGGTGAACGTAGCGTCAACTGCTTGTACAATGGTGTTGGCATCCCCAGCACCACTGTAAATATTCCTCCCAATACACCTTAGGATAAAGTTTCCCTCCTGCRTAGCTGTGGATTGACGGTGGTTCAGTCGCACAGCCTGTTCACAACTCTTCTGCCAAAACCTTTTCCTCTCTCCTTCCCAAGCATTGCATTGCCGTCAACCAACACACGCTCCCTGTGCAGGCCCTCAGCAGGTTAAATGTTCCACCCAAATGCATGATCCTGATCCTTACAATGTCCAACTTTGTCCCCTTGCAGATTTTGCAAAGTCTGCAAAGTTTTCCGGTTCTTGCCATTTTACACTGTGATCCTTCCTCACGTAGATAGAGCCTCTGCTCTGCAGTTCATGCCGGGGGCACTTGGTGTCTTCTCCAYCAGGCTGATTTCCGCTCAGCGATGCCTCTTGGTACCACCAGTCCCTCAAGGGTCCGAGTGCAGACAGTGGCAGACTGTAGACTGTGTGTAACCTGCACACCAGCCTCTTTCAGAGCAAAAACAATTTGGGGAAAGCTGATTTATTACAAGGCAAACTTAGCAAATGCGACAGAACGCATTTAAAAAAACAAACACAAGATGCGTATGTAGGAATATTACTTATTATGTGTGTATGAACATATTACTTATACAGGGGTCAGTTTACATGTGTGTCTGCACGCATGCTCAGGGATGTAAGCCAGCACGCRGAGGGGAGTTAATGTGCAAAGGGTTTGCAAGCCCCTGCAGCAGTTCCCGTGCAGCCCGGGGTGGGTCACGGGCTCTATTGGCTGTGCTCGCTTCCAGTGCCCGCCTGGCACAYGGAATCCAGAATGTGCTCACGTCGGGTTTTGATGTTTAATTCATGTGTGAGCACAATTAAAGCGGACTCGGCCTGCAAAATCAGCCTCGGAGAGCACTTGGATTGCTGCYGCTCTGCTCTTCTTTAAGGCGCCTCCTGGGTAAAAGACAAGATGGTGGGAGGCAAATAACCCYYGTTTTATCTGCGGAGGTGAAGCCGGGCTTTGCCCGCACATCAGAGGTGAACAGTGTCAGTAACCAGATCAGATCAGAGAAACCCGCATGGAGAACAGTGCAGCTGCAGAGAAGATGGGAACAGGATGGTTTGGATAGCACGGAAGGCTGGAGTTATCCTCCCAGCAAGTGTATGGGATCAGATGAAAGGATGAGATCAGCGAGCAGATGAAGAGTAGAAGTTGATAAAATCCTTAGGCTTTGCAAGGTTTACCAGAACCTCTTTAAATGCAGCATCTTGTCCCCACTGGGGCCGTATAAATAAGAGGGTGATTGACAGATCTGCCGAGCCTTTCATCCCGAAGCAAAATTAGGAGAACATGAAAACCAATCCACATTGGTGGTGGAAAACCATGCAAAGCAGTCTGAGGCAAGAAAAGGAAACTGGATCTGTTCGTACGGGTGGTGTAAACACTGAATCAATGACATTAACTCCAGGGGCAGCAAAAGGCTGTGCTCTCTTGCTAGAAGTGAACCACCCTAGTATGGTATCCACCTCATCACTGATAGCACTGTAAGCTGGGAGATGTGCAGAAGGAGGTGAACACTTTCCATTTAATATTTTCTTAATGACTTAAACAGAAACCTGGTAGGTGTTTATTCAGATGCTCTGAGYCTGTTCTGTGTGCACATGGAGGCTGGGATGTTTTCACTATCAGTGCTGCCATCCTCCAGAGATGCAGCCATGTCTTGGATCCTCCAGAACAACAGTGATCACTGCAGAAGCACTTGCGCTGCCTGACATGGTGTGAAAGCAATGAGACGTCTGTATTTTCCTCTGTCCTGTTCTAACAGCTAGATTTACCATTTTTTCTAAATCTTAGATCATCTAATTGTGCCATTCTCTAGGAGTTTATCATGGGCTGTGAAGTTTTTCAGGAATTTAAGAGTTTGACCCAATTTTTATCATTGCTTTTTCATTACTCCTGCAACACTGAACGCAAGTAGACCTGGAAACTGAAGACAGAAGTTTCCAAGATGTTGACCCAGCTTCAGAAATTACATACCAGAATCTCTTCCTCTTTTGCAAAATTCTTCAGGGCTTTAGAGACAGATTCTTGAGTCAGGATGGGTGTGAAGATTCTCCTGGATACATTTGTTCCATTGCATAGCTGAGCCTGCCTGGTGTGAAAATAGTTTCTGGCACTTTAAAACCAGCTTTGAACAAGTTGAACAAACAGTGGAGAGGGTTTAACTGGAGGCTGCTGAGGAAAAACTGGATTTGTTTAGTCACTGTCCCCTGGGAAATYATCTGAGTCTTGGAGGAGCCCTAAACCTCTGGGCAGGAGCTTGCTGTGTCTCTGGACATCAGCAAACCAGCTTTTCGTGGTTTTTATATTGTGCCTAAGATAAATACCAGGAAACAGTGTTCATGAGAATACACTTCTTCCCTGGAGCAAAGGGGCAGCAGAGGTTTGGGGCATTAAACATCACCTGTGGGGCAGATTTGTATGCATGCAAATATATATATATAATTAACTGTACAGCAGCTTTGTTTAGCCAGATAATAGCTCTGAAATTTAAACGGGGGCTGTGAATTCTTGCTTGCTCTAAGTCTTGAAGTCCTGTCTCTGTACTGGGCTTGGAGAACTGCTTGGCAAGTTCATGTGTTCCAGGCCAGACCCTGACACAGCAGAGCTTTAGACATTGAAAGTTTTTGGKTTTTTTTTTTAACTTGCTCACTTCCAAAAACAGGCGCACACACTTCTGCTCCAAGGCTCTGGTGAGGCAGAATCCTTTGCAGAAGCCACTTAGGGCCCTTTTCTTTTTCAACCAGAAATCCTGCAGCTTTGCAACACGGAGCGAGGGGACCGCAGCGCTCCCAAGGCCCAGAGCCGATGGCGCGGGCCCGGCACGTGCTGGTGCTGGTGCTGGTGCTGGTGCTGGTGCTGTCCAGCCACCTCCTGTGCCGAGCAAGATGTTTCTCAGTTACGGTCACGCTGACGTGGCTCTGTTTTCCATCCTAAGTGAATTGCTCATAGCCAGGTTAATTAAGTGTCTGGGCACAGCAAGCTCCTTGGTTAATTCCCTGCATGCTGGGGAATATTTATCATCAGTTAGCACATGTTGAAGTGTTCCAGGTATTCTTTAACAGCRGAGATTTTACATACTCTGCCTGGTTTTCTGCTTCTCCAGGCGTCTTACTTAAATTGGAAGTTTTAGCTAAGGAAAGCTGCTTTTTTTCCTGTTTTTCTAATACTTCTGTGTTTCTATTACTTGTCTCCCACTTTAACTTGTGTTTCACATTTTACCTTCCTTCTCTTTCCTGAATCTCATTTAGTAGCATCTCCTCTTYCTTTTGAGAAACGACCTTTCTCGTTTCTCTCCTTTGTGCATGGAAACATCAGCCAACCTCATGGCCTGTTTGCGTCGTCCCTCTGTGAGTCGTGTTTTTGTCTCTTTTTCCTTTTTTYCTTTGATTACACTTGTTCAAACAGTGCAAGCAGAAACCAGAGTGATGTCAGCCTCGGGTTTACTCAGAGAGGGACAACCCCAGCCCACGGGGCAGTTAGAGCCAGTGAGCTGATTGATTAATGCCCAGCCCAAGAGCTGCGCAGAAATGTTTGCGCTAGCCTGTTCGCTCTTCATTATTCATCCTGCCYAAGAAGACCTTATCTTTGGCCTAACATTCCGTGATATAAGGAAGCTGTGAAGTCTCCCGTGGGCAGAGGAGATGGGAGAAGGTCAAGAACAAACCAGCACCTCATGTTTTACTGTCTCTCACTGCTGCAGAGCGTCTCGACAGGATCAAATTGCATTTTGCTTCTGCACGCTCAAGGCGTTCTGTTCCAGGGAGAGATTTATTAGCCAGGTAAACGCTTCACATGCGGCTCCTCTGGCAGCAGTAATCACAAGTGGACTTTGCTGGGATGTTTTTTGTTGTTCGTTTGTTTTCCTCCTCACTGCTAGGAAAAGGCATAGGCCAGAGAGGCCCTGGAAAGAGGCAGAAGTTGGCTGAGCATCGTGCAGAAGAGAATTGACTGCTGAGGTCAGAGATCAGGAGAAGAAAGCAGAAAYGGCAGTCTAGCCACCTAAATACTAATTTTAAAACACGTCTGGTGTGCTACAGCTCTAGTCCCTAAGAAAGAGGTGTTTGGTATGCATGTTGTCTTTTTTGCTCCCAGTGTTTTGTTTCCATCCTTGTGCTCATGGATGAGGTCACTGCCCATTTGTTGACCTCTCCGCTCTCAGCTCCTGCAGAGCCGCTTTAACATAGGAGCACAGCTGCCTGTGTCACATATATAGGTGTGATACGTATACTAGCCGCTCGGCATTGCCCGCAGCTCCTCCCTTATGCGCGTGCTGCCTGCGGTCCCCGTTCCCAGCCCGCAGCGTCTCCGAGCGCGTCCCGACGGTTCACCGGGAAGCTCCACATTGCACATCAAGGGCCTCAACGAACCAGCTGTGCATCAAGCTGACCAATCCTACACGAGTATGAGGTGAGAGCTGGGAGAGAGACAAAGAGGAGCGGTTTTGGAGGACACTGAAGATGCTTGAACTGCATCTTTCTTGAGATCAACAGTTCTTAGCTCTCTGGAAAGCTCCTGTGGTCTCTGGTATAGATTCTCCCTGGCTGATGCTACCTCACAAGTTTTCAGGTATTACACTATTTTAACCATCGGGCTGAGTGTCTGGGACCTTGTCTCCTCTCCTGTTCAATAAGAGTTAAAAATAAATAAATAAGTAAAGTTTAAAATAGGCCAACTCTGCAAATGGATTAGATGGGAACGTCATTGACTGGCTKTCCCAAGAGAGATTTGTGAAGCTCATTGCACCTAAATTAAATTATATCTTGAAAACCTTTCCTTTGAGCTTTGTCATTTTCCTCACAGAGGCTGTATAAATTGCTTTCTTCAGGTTATTTGTTGTGGCAAARAGCCAGGACTGAAATCTATCATTCTCCAAATCTCGAGCAGCGGTGATAGGTCAAAGCAATCTAACATGAAGGTTATATTCACCAGGCATATCGGTTAGCATGCTTGAAGAAAATAATGTATTTGCCTGAATTAACACCTAAGTACATCCTGACACAGAAGCTTGTGTGTCTCAAGCCTTCCGTTAACTCACTCAGACACAAGAACTCCTGGAAGCCTCTTTGATAATCTCAGKCCTTGATTTCCCATGAGGGACATGGAACGCAAACTAAACTTATGGTGTAAAGTCCTCCAAAGAATATTTAAATTTTGACATTAATTTAATTAATAAAATAGTGTTGRGATAAGCAGAAGTGATACTGATTTGATTGTGTAGTCAAAACTTCCTCACACAAGGGAAGAACTTGGATCCATTTAGGAGAAAAGATGAACATTAACAACAGAAATTGTTCTTTTATGAGCCTAAATGTGCAGTAAAGGTGCTGGCTGACAATTTCTCTTATGACCAGAACTCCTACACGCCAAGCTGATAGGTGAGACCAATCCATCCTACACTTCGGATGAGCAGCCAGGGCCTGCCAGAGGTGGGCAGGCCTTGGGTTGCACCTCCATGGAGGGCGCACAGMGTGAGCAGCTCAAGGACTGAAGAGCTGCCCTTGACTGCCAGCCGCCCTGCCAGCAAACAGCCATGGGGCACCTTGCTGGGGGTGACCAGCATACTGATGSTCACCTTGGTGGTCCATACCCACCTAGATTTATGCACATAGTCAATGGAAAACACTTGATGTGCAATTAAGGGTCACTCACTGGGGTGGGTGAACTTAGTTCTGCTTGTAGGAGGAAGAGCTGGAGAGTGTTTGCCTTTGGAAATCAGGTAATGGTCTTTTTAATGCAAAAAGACTTTGTTGGCTTGGTTAGGATATTTAAAAAAACTAAAATTTCTTTCAGAATGTGTGCATGCCTATATAATATATATATATTCACACGTCTATATATATATATGTTTGCATGTGTATGTATCTATGACTCCAGCAGGAACYGGACACACAAGGGAGACTGGGATCTTAACTTCTGAGCTGAAAGAGATTTGAGCAATGTAAAGGCAAACCCTTTCTGATAGCTGAGTATTTTTACTGCTAATACTTAGCAATTGTAACACGGTTTACATCTTCTAACGCACTGAAAATACTACTCCTCTCCACGGCTACGGAATAGGTAGGCATTCTTGCTCTATCATTTAAAAAGCTTACGGATTTCTCTTGCCTTTCTTATAGTTCTCTATTGACAAGAAATTAAGATTTATTAGACTGTGGCCGGATCCCAGGGCCATTAAAAACAATGAAAAGATGAGTGCTGCTTGTCTGGGCTTTGAGTCAGACCTTAATGTTTTTCTTGGAGTCAACATGTTCAACATTTCAAAGAGCCACGTGCCCCTTCTACCCCTGTGCCCTTGCCCCTCGCAGCCCAGGTCCCAGCTAGACCCTAGCTAGCTGCTGGCTGGCCAGATATATTGTGTATTCTATATTGCTGCTTTGCAACATCTTATGGCCATTACAGAGCATCGTTCTATGCAAGTTGGCCCTTAGGATGTTAGCAGCAGGGATGCACTACTYATTTTTAAGGCCATCCTTGGCTGTCTGCCACCAAATTTTGCAATTTGCATGAGGTTATTGGGTAACTGGCCAGCTTTGGAGCATCACTTTAAATTTTGGGTCTAGCATTGCGCCCAGGTTTCTCCTGACCTACCTTGGCAGACTTTGCCAAGGCTGGCTGCTGGCTGGAAAGAGTGGTAGGGGATTTTTTTTTTTCTGGTCTCTCTTAATTTTCTACTTAAATGGTGATTTTTTCCCCTTGGCTTGGATTCTAACTTTAGCGCCTCTGTTTTATTAACTGCAGCCAGTTAGCACAGTGGAGATGCAGCCAAGTATCGGCTGCTTTGCGCCTTCTGCCTCCTTTGTAGGCATAAAATGAGAGCATTCACCGAATCCATTTAGGCAGATTCCTTCTTCTTATTGCTGCTGTTGCATGGGAACCTCACAGGACCCTTTGAACTTTGACTTCTGCCATGTGAAGAGGTGGGATTGGGAGGTTTTCCGCCTTCCCCATTTCCCACTTTGGGAGTGGAGTCGCCCGCAAGGGCGCGCGGGGCCGCTCATCCCCRCCACGTGTTGCTCTCACCGCCTTCTGCCCATGATCCAAGGGAGCGGATGGGAAACGCTGCGGAGGGACCGGACCTCTCCTTTCCCCACTGCAAATCGGGAGGGGGCTCAGGTGCTTCCTCTTCTAGTTCACGTTGCAGCTAACCGGGTCTGTCCAGGGGGTCTGGGCAGAAAAGATGCCATGGCGAGGCATCTGYGTGCGGGTGATTTGTCTTGGTATGTTTGTGCTGTTGCTGACAGGAGAACGAGATGAATGCTTAATTAGGGAATTAAGCATCTCTTAAAAGATTAATGTTTCTTTGTATTCTGACAAATCAAACAAAACAAAAAAAAAAAAACCAAAAAAAAAAAGAAAAATGAGTGCTGCAGACCACATGACAGAAATCTCTTTCCTCCATGCAAGTGCAAGGCTGCTTAGACAGCAGCATTCCTCTCTGCTTTCCGCTGGCAAGGTCCAGGTGGCGCAAAAGCAGCCAAGCCCAAAGAGGATGAATTGTTTTGAATTTACACAGGAATCTCAGAGATTTGGCTGGTATGTACGATCTCTTCTTCTTTTACTCTCCTTGCTACTCATGCAACTCAAGAAACCCACAGTTAYCAGTGACCTCCACCCAGAGCAATGCGGCGCCTCTGGGCTCGCTCCAATGTTGGCCAACGTTTGTCTCGGAAGAGGGAAGGCTTTTGGCCTTGGATGGCGCCCGGAGTTGGAGCATGGAACAGGCACCAGTATTGAGGCATCTCAATGATGATCAATTAAAACACCCCAAACCTTTCAATTAAAGACGCCCAAGAGTGTGCTAAGCATTAATTAAGTGCAGTAGTGTTTTTTGAGGAAAACTCAGCTTGCAGGCAAGAATCCCCCCAACTTAATAAATAAATGAATAAAGAGATGGAAAAGAGAACGAAAACCCAAGTTCCATTCAAGTCAATAGAAAAATGCTCACTACTTTCAGACAGACAAGGTTTTACTTCTAGAGTCTCCTGTCCCCAGTAATGAGGAAAATGTGAAATAGAAGGAATTTTTTTGCATTGTCCTCAACTTGCCTCAATGCTTTGAATAATTTTCCCCAAAACTTGCGAGGAGACACTTGTAATTACTGTCCCATTTATTAGAGTTACTGTGCCATGTAATTTAGAGCAGATATTTACCAATCAAATTATATCTGACAAAGCTCTTGAAGGGATGGAAAGCATCTTAAAAAAAAAGAGAGAGTCATTATGTGCATCAGTAATATTCCAAAAATCAATGTCTTTCAGCAGGCTATATTGACCTTCTTAGGTGCTGACACTTTCTAATTACATCTCAGAAATAAGACCAAATATTTCATTTGTATCTTTAAAATCTCCTTTAAATAAATAAATAAATGGCACCAGAGATTCTCTTATTGATTCAGTAATATCTTGGCTCCCATAAGAAGGGACTTTAAATCCAAACAAGTAAAAACAAACAAAATAACTTCTGTTATTTTCTGCAGAGGAGAAAAGTTAAGCCTTAGCATATATTTCTGCAAAAGCTCTATTGCTGTTACCTTTTCTAGCCTTTTTGGTTTATTTCTCCACTCAATACACCAACAGTCCAACCTACCTGAGGCCTCTGCAGAGCTGGTTAATGAATGAGGCTCTTTGGGCACCTGGCACCGTTCAGCGAGCAGTGCTGCGCTGTTAGCACCGTCACCGGCATCTGTTGCTCGTGAATCATCACTCGCAGTTAGCATGCATAAATGAGAGTTTGCTTAAATAAAAAAAGCTGTTAGCACCGGCATAAAAGAACATAATCAGGTTTCATTACTGCAAGGAAGAGGGAGAGCTCATGTTCCAAAATGTGCTTTAAGCTTCTGTGGAGGCTTGGGCTGGGCACCCTATCTACAGAAAATCTCAAAGGAGTTTTTATGGAAGAATCAGAGGGAGACACTGAAAATACTCACAAATTCAGTGTGCACGTGGCAAGTAGTTGGCAATGAAGAAAAGTGGGAACTTTTCACTTAAATGTGTACTTTTTGGTTCAAAATGGCTTTTTGTTTTTCCTGTTTAAATATTGGTTTTATAAGTGGGCTTTGATATTAGTTTTAAGACAGTGTGAGCGGGTTAAATGCAAATCATATAAAGAGAGTCAAAACACAAAAGCAGGACACATGAGTGTTGCCCATGAAGCAGGAGGAAGAGCAGCATGAGAGAACAAGAAGTGAGCAAGTGAGATAGGAGGAACAAGACCTAGAAGAGCAAGGATGGACAAAAGAGGCTCCCGGCGCTCCTCCTCTCATGCCAGGAACGTGCCTCTGGGCAGACACCCTGAGATGTTGGGTCACTTGTGTTGAATTGCCTCCTCAGCGTGGTCGTGACGTGGCACCAGCTCAGCTTGGAGCCTGGCAGAGCTTATCGTGGCTGAAGCGCAGCCATACGGGCGTCCACCTACGTACGGTGGGGACCAAGGCGGTGGATGGAGACAAAAGAGCCTCTAGGTTGGGTCTGGGTTTCGTGCTTTCCCCCCACGTCTAGTCAGTCTCTAGGCTGGAGTGGAGATGTCAAATCTTGGACCAGGGCCGTCGCCTCGTGGCTCGTGACGGGGAGCTCTCGGCCACGTGTCCTGCGTGACCAGGCACCTTCCCACCCGGCTGTGCCCACGGAGGAGCCCAGTGTCCTGCTTGGCTGGCAGAGGCTCCCTGCAAACACCGGGGGGTCCTCGTGGCACTGCCTCTCATGTAGACACACACAGTGCCCAACGTGGAGAAAAAAAAGAAACAGCCCCATGAAATACTTGAAATAAGTTGCAGGTTACGGGTGCTATTTTTCCTATCTTCACCATCCTTTATTCCACCCTTTACGCATATTGTAATATTAATATTATATGGGCAGATGAACTTGTTTTAAAGATGGATCTTTAGAACTTTACACATGCCTGAGGTTATTCTTTGGCTCGGTAGCACATCCAGCCTCACTCCACTTGGCTCCTCAAATGAGTCAAAGCTGCTCCAGCTTTGCTCTGGTCTTCTGTGAGCGCTTTCCCTCCTTTCACTTGAAACTGTGTCACAAAGAACGCATTGTGTGTGCCAGGGTATTGTCTTCTGCTGCTGCTGGAGATGTTTAAGACACTCCCCTGGTTCTGGCTGGCAGGGGTGATGCTCCTCCTTCTTCTTAGATAAAATACCCTCCTCCCGGGAGGCAGAAAGAAGGAAGCAGGAAGCATTTCACTTTCTACTGCAATCAGGCAAATGCAGGCAGCAGATGAAAGAACCTGCAGACTGCCTTTCAGGATCTATTGTCCAGGCATGCTGGTGCACATCTTTTATTCTAATGCCAGAGGAAGGCATTAGCACAAAATGTGCACAGCATCCCTGTTTCAAGCACACGTTATAAGTCGGTTGGCTGGGTGAGCACATAGCTGAATTCAGTGAGASTCTTACTGTTCATAACTGTTTCCTAGAGCAGTGTTAATTCATTACTTCACCCTTTAAGCTTTACCTGCCACTTTCGTGTCTAGATGTACTGAAAAACAATTTTAAAACACTTCTTTTTCACRTGCTGTTAAGATGAATGGTCTAGGTGTAGGAGCTACATTGGAAAAGGGCAACAGGATCTTGCTTGYGCCCATAGTTCATATTTTAGAGGGAAAAACTACCTCCCCATCCCATTGCCCTCAACCYTTTCCAAGGTTTGTTTTGAAATCTTTCAAGGTATGCATTACAATGTCAAAAATATTAAAATACTTCACTTGAGCTGGTTGCAGGTAAGTTGAAAATATTTTGTCTGTCCATATATGAACCCTTGCTCTCCTGAGATTTTTATATTACACAGTGAGATGCAAATATGTATTTCTTAGTGACTATGTTCCTTTCCTTTCCTTTCCTTTCCTTTCCTTTCCTTTCCTTTCCTTTCCTTTCCTTTCCTTTCCTTTCCTTTCCTTTCCTTTCCTTTCCTTTCCT
>PTEX01000132.1:801582-836833 GCA_003342815.1 Eudromia elegans | reverse complement strand
TTTCCTTTCCTTTCCTTTCCTTTCCTTTCCTTTCCTTTCCTTTCCTTTCCTTTCCTTTCCTTTCCTTTCCTTTCCTTTCCTTTCCTTTCCTTTCCCTTCCCCTTCCCTTTCCCTTTCCCTTTCCCTTTCCCTTTCCCTTCTTCTGTTTTCTTTGTACATTCATTCTTTCCTGCATCCAAAATATTGTTGAAGTTATTTTGCTCTTCTTTCCCTCTTGGTCTGACAAAACCACTTCTGTTTTGTCAGGCCAGGGGACTGAGATCTCCTCTCTTTGAAATGGACAGGAAAGCACATGCAGCCCCAGTGCAACCTCTCCGTTCTGAAAGATGGTGTGTTTCACGCGTCAGTGAGAGGCAGCATCCCTGGGTCCTGGGATTATCAGTTGTTCAGGGATGGCTTCACCCCTAGGTCCTCAAAGGTAAGGGTTGTTKTACCTCCACCACTGCAGGAGGATGTGAAAGTGGAGGCAGGAGAGCAGAGTGCACTGCATTCAAGCCTGCTAATGTCTCGTGATTTAGATGCCTTGTGAATTAGACCCCTCATGCACCGAGCATTGGCAGGGTTTGCCTTGCAGGCGTTAACCATGGGTCTGTAGGGCTCACCCCTACTTAACAACAAGACCATACAGACCACCACATATCTGGCCCATCGTGCTCATTTTGAGTGAATGGTGGCTCTCCTTGGGGTTACCTTACAAGGGCAAAGGAACTGCCTGGTCGTCGTGTACATGAAGAAGACCTGCGTACATTATCCATGAGTAATACTTTACTGCAATCATTTTCACCCTTCATGAAGATGAAATAAATTTTGCTGGGCTTGAAAAGTTGCTTTTTAATCCCAGAAATGCTWTAAATTGTCTTTCAGGAGCCAGGTTCACTTTCATATCTGCTCTCTCCTTTGGCTTCAAAAAAGACCATAAGTGACACAGCAGCTATTGCTGTTTAATAGAAAACCAAGATGATCAAGTAAGAGAAGATCTAGATGTTATAAAACTTTGTGGCGGTGGAAAATATAATAATAATAAAATACATCCTTGATCCAACAATCAAAGCACTCGGCAGCAATTCCCAACTCAGACTGCAGGCTCCGTGCAGCTGCAATGATGCTTTGTTTTGTATTAAGCAAAGTGTCACATAACACACTCCTGCTCCTCAGGGCTTAGAGATATGGAGACAACACAAATGCAAGTAATAATGAGCAATTAGCAAGCCCTACGAGAAAAGCTGTTGCCATTTTATGGTGCCACAGAGAAGAAAGGAAATGTCAAACAAGTTATTCCAAGCATAAGTGTGAAAAGGTTTAAGGAGAAGAGTCTGAAATACTGGGTACATTTTGCAAGCCCAAAGGATGCAGTTTGCTGACCTCCCTGCCTGGGCTGTCTCAGCCCCAGGGACATCCTCTGCTGAGCATGCAGCACCAACACTCATCTTCGACAAACGGATGCTGAATCCAGTAGGTCGAATACATYGTGTTTGCTCAAAGGTGTTCAACATCTTACCTGTGGTTGTGGACACTTTACGATGGCCCYCTCAGGTGGATTGTTGCTGGTTTTCTTGCCTGCTCTGCAATGCAGACCACTGCTGGATTGCATCCCTCTGCTTTAGCAGAGTAAATAACCCCAATTCCCATAAAAACGTTAGCCTTTTTCCCTGGCTCTGCTGGGGATGAAGCTTCCCTGCGTGAGGGAAGCTCAGCACGGCTGGAGGTGCCCAGCAGGACCTGCTGTGCCTTAGTGGTGGCCCTGTCTGCTCCAGGTAGGTTTGCTTGGTGGGCTTGCCCAGGGATTCGGGTTTGGCCGATGTTTTCTTTTCAAGCCTCGTGTAAGAGCAGCAGTGTGTGTGGAGACAGGAGCCCACAGGAAGGCCTGAGAGCGATTCCCAGCCTCATTAAATGAACCCATTCGGCTTTCTCTGTGTAGGGCCCTGGAAACCAGCCAAAGAGAGATGCCAAGAGCTTGGCAAATCACCATTAATCCACAGCAGAAGTAGATGTTGTGATAAGCTCAGCTATGTCCCCCTCACAGCACTCATTACTCAGTTGTTTTACTCTCATGACAGCTACTTTCTTTGCAGTTACAAATTTTTCCACATGTAAATGCTGAGGTTAATAATAAGCTGTAAGTATAAGCTGTTGTAAAGAAGCTGTGTGGTACCTAATCAAGTCCTTGCAAAAACTTACCTGTTGTMATCCGCTACGCTTCAAATGTACAAACAGGGTTTGCATTAGGAGAGTGTTTCTGGCTACCTTGCAAAGGGTCTTGTAATAGATTTTTGGATGTCACTATTTTGTGAAGGACTTGGAAGGCAAATATCTGGAGGAAAAAGGTATGTACACAGGGCTTTTAGCATGTGTAGCTAATAATAATAGCTATCTTTGCCCTTCCTGGACCTCCAGTTTTGCTAGTGTAAAAAGGTTGGTGACAGCATTTCAAGACCTTAATGGGATGATATCTGTGTAKGCTAGCAACCAATTTTTTGCCCCAAGATTTCTTGTGTAGCAGATTCTGATCACAAAGGCCGTTTAATAATTTTGTTACGCCATCCCCCAATGTAACKCCACTCATTGCTAGTATTCCTTGCTGGTATTCCTTGCTTTATATCAGCATACCATTAGGCCACAGATGTAAAGTTTATGGAACATGTCTTCTAAAACTGATACAGTCCTGCTGTCTTGTCCTTGCTTCAGCCCTAACAGGAGAAAAAGGATTTTCCTTTCCATGTTGTTAACTTTATTAGGGAGTTTACTTTTGTGTTCTAAGCTAATCTTCTTTATATTGCAGCTCTGCTGCTAAACATTTAAGATTCTGCACYGAAAAGGAGTGATTTAAAAATCTTGGCAATTGCTGTGTGCCATTAAACTTCATTTTTGCTATAACATACTTTGCTAATTTGCTCTGATGTGTTTGATTTAGTAGTTCATTTAGCCAGCGCCAGAAGCATTAGAGGAAAAGGTAAATTTTCAGCTTGTTGACTTGTTTAATAATTTGATTTAGTCCTTCCTCTTTGACAAGTTCACACCGGTGGCATTTAGAGCTATAACACAGACTCAGTCAATGCTTGTGTTTTTTCCATGCACTAAGAGATACTTCAGGGTATCATGGGATCAGGCTTGCTTGTAACCAGAGCTTTCTGTCCAAAAAAAGTGCTGCAGCATTATAAACCAGATTAGATTAATTAGATTAATTCAGTGCTGTCACTGTAATCCACCGTGCTGAAACGGTTATGCTGAAACATTATGCTCCTATCACTTATTTTCCTTATTAAGCCTTCATATATATGAACTATCTCAGAGTGAGTTGCAGAGGTGAGATTTAAAATACAGTGTTCCTCAAGAGAGACCCTTGGGAATATGCACTTATTCCGAACAAGGCTTGCGGGAAAAAACATTAACTTAGAGAGGTTAAGTTGGGTGAACACAGCTGGAACTTGTCTCTTTGCTTGAAAGGAAAACCAAATTTGTTTCCAGTCTTTTGGAATTTSCTTACAGTGAATATTGTAGTGATTGAGTTTGACAAGGAGAAAATTTCAGTTCTCAATAATTTATGATTTTCAAATTTGCAGCTAGAACTATTCACAGCAAACTTTTTCAAAGAAGCAGTTACAAATTATTGTGTGTGTTTAGAACTGCTTTAAAAAAAAGCCTAATGGTTTGTAGCTCTTTTGAGACATGGTGCTCACTGAAAAGTGTGGARTGATCTTTCAGGAACAAATGACTCGTCCTTTCTGGAAAGTCCAGCCTTGTTGGCCAGGCACTCYGGGAGGAGCCAGCCCAGACCTGGGGAAGATGTACCAGGATCCGTCTGCTTCCTCCACAAGCAACGCTTGGAATTAGAGACGATGCAGTACGTTTCTCTAAATAAACTGTTGAGCATATGTTGCATTACAGATTGGAAAGGCAGTACAAGAGGCATAAAAGCAGCATAAAGAATACAATATGTCTGGCATGAATGCCTTGTTCTGTTGCTGGTGACTTCTCCTGTGATATTTGTTTGATACACGCACTGTAGTCTCTTCCAGCATCTATCTCCGTGGATAGAAAACCTATTGAAGAGATGAACCCTAGTTAYCTCTAGTTATATTTTGGAATTCAATTACATCTTTAGAATTGCTGCCATGTTTCAAATATGTCCTCATTTATCTACTAATTCAGGTGTTCTTTTCCTGGTGAGCCTTCTCTCTCRCATGTCAACCTTACATAGCAAGGTTTTAAAAAGGGACATCTAGGCACATGCAAGAAGGTGCTCCTCTCATTAGCAAAGTGATATCTTGAGGGCCACAGAACACCAGGTATGAATTTACACTGCAGGACTTTGCAAAGCAGACAATCCRAGAGCATCTACTTAAGCACAATATAGCATATGACCATACAAATTTCTAGGGAGTTTCATCCTTCCTAGAAAACTTGATTTGCAAGGTTTGTTAGCAATTACGATTAATAATATTTATTATTAAATGCTATTTATGCAATGTTTTCCCAGTCACTTGGTGCAAGCTATGTTGTGGTACAGGGCACATATAACGCTTTGTTAATACCTGTTACTGATTTGGGCCACAGGTTTCCCATTTGTAAGATTTAGGGCATTCTGTCATAGTCCATTGAAAAGCTCTGGGAAATGGAGCTCTTGCCAGAGTCATTCTCTTGAGCTTTACAAGAGAATTAAAAGATTATTACTGCACTGATGACTCCTTGGCCACATTCTCAATTTTTTTGTTCTAGAGCAGTAAAGCCTGGAAAACCTTTTTCTTTAACACTTCATTGAGCCTCCCTATTTTCCTTAGTGTGATGTAATTATTGCCGCTGTGTGTGTTGGTTTGATATTCACTCTGTGGCACAGCTCTTCTACACCTAGATGTTCATCTGCATGCAGCCACTGTGCCTGAGGGGCGATTGGGCACATTCCTGGGAACCAAAGCTTTGCACATCCAGTTGCTCACGGACTTTTTCCAAAAGGGGAAGCCTGAAAGCACCTTCCAACGTACTTGTCTTCCCTCTCTGGTTGGAAATAGAGGCCCACCTTCTGCTTTGAAGTCTTTAAATCCCTATGAATAAAGTGGGAGCAGGCAAGCAATTAGCAAGAAGCGTGTGCAGGAGCGTGCGGCTGCAACGGGCTGGGCTCAGGCAGAGCGTGTTGTCTGACAACAACCTGCGCTCTAGAGAAGTGAAAAGCAGGCGGATCCTGAGAAMGCAACAGAAAAAGCGAATGGTTCCCCCTTTTTGAACTTCTACTCAAGGGCTGTGTATTTTCCCATGCTTCCCAGATGATCACAATATGAGAAGTCACAAGTGCAGAAGCAAAAGAGGCAATGCTGCACGGGAGGCACTCAAAACGCTCACCTCCMCGCTCAGCACTGCTGTTGGTTCCAGCAGATTTGCCGTGACTGAAATTGGGGCCAAACCACTCAGAGCAGCAGTATCACCAGAGCCAAGGCAAACTTTCACAAAGGGTTTGTTCTGTGTGCCAGCAAGTGAAAATCTGAAGCGACCAAACCATGTGAAACAAGAGCTGAAGGCGTCCTGCCTCCATTGTGGCCTGCACAATTCTCTTGCTTTAATATCGAGCGTCGGAGACCAGGAATACTGAATGCCCGTGTAGGACTTGTGCTGGATAGGATGTTTCCAGCAGCCTACCCTCCGCAGGTGTTCAGAAAGTACTCAAGTGGCTTGTTTAAAATTGAGCAGCTCACGTGGCCTCTGGCCAGCAGGCACTTAAAGCACAGCCGTGACACTGGATGGCCTTGCCACAAACAGGGCCGTGATTTGATAGGGCTGCCCCTGAGCATCTCACTTGTATGAAAAGCCAGTCCCAAAAACATCCCTATAAAAGCCATAACTGGCACACTGGGACACCTATATAATGATGTGGAGAATGGCTGGAGCCCTACGCTGCTTTATGGTGTGGAGATATTTGAAATAAAGGCACCTCGGGCAGCTCAACRTGTTGGGTTGGGGTGCAGTGTAGCCCAGGGCAGTGTCTGAGCCAACAAACATTTCTGGATGTGGGTTTACATAATCCCCCAGGATCTACTGGTACCCACCAGCATAAACATCTGCCTGTCCTTTCTTCCAGGTTTCTATCCATCTTGCTTGCAGAGAAAAGCTGGAAAATGTCACCCAAGTAAATCCTAAAGGCCAGAAACCGTGAGGCGAGGCTGGTCCTTGTTGCTTTTTTGCTCTTCTTCTTACTCTTTAAAGCTGGTCTTATGAGGGTTTAAAAGCCTGACTCATGGGTTCTTTCTTGAGCTTGGAATTGGCAACACTCTGCTGAACATCATGTAAAAGCAGCCCACACAGAACCAGTCGGACTTCTGCAGAAAATACTCATCATAAAATACATCCCATAACTCATTTTCATATGAATTTCCAGTGGAAATGTTTTATTTTAGCCAAATTTCAGGTTCACGTTTTGCTTGTATAGAAAAGTTTTTCACAAACAAAACAGAGCATTCTTTTGAGAACTAAATAAGCTGAATCTATGTCTAGCATTTTTTACCCCACCCCCCCACCTCTCCTAAATCAGCTCATATCATACTGACCTTGGGGAAATGCAGAAATTTCTCTGTGAGATCTGGACACTTCCTCTCCAGAGATTTTTCAAAATGGCCTATGTGTTTTTTAAGCTGTTTTTTATTTTTTCTCTCTAAATCTGCTGCCTCTGGCACCTTTTTGAAGAGCTCTGTGCTGAAGAAGAGTAGTGATGAGGAGAAGGTGGAGCAGGGGCAGGAAAAATATSTCTTTCTTTCCCTAGAAATACAGGGAGCAAGGTCAGAACGCCCAGGAGTARGGAGAGCAGCACCCGCTGCCCCAAACGCTGCAGTAGTGACTTGCTGTCCCTTTATTTCTTGGGGTACTCCCATGCACCATCTTCCCATGGGTTCCTTGGGGACAGGCTGGAGCATCCCTCCATCTACGTGCAATAAGGCCACATCCAGCTCCTGAACATTCACGGTCAYATCTTGCTTGTAATTTCCTTAACAGGATGCCACTGTTGCCATAGCAATTCTTCCTTGGCTTGTTAATAAGGGAAGAGTAACAATTAATTTAGGGAAGAAGAACATATGAAATATTAATAGTTGGCTTTTGCTTTGTTGTTATTGCTAGCTTTCTTGTTTCTTAAAGGCAGCAAAAAAGGCTGTTAGATTTGCACCAGCTTGGCTTTCTGATTGAGCATTGCTTTATGTAATCTATTCATAATAGTGAAACCAAAAAACTACCCAGACCCTCCCCACCATGCCTTCACCCCTCCAAAAATACAAAACAAAAAACCCAGAGGATCAGCCACAGCTACACTTATACGATGCTTTTCATTATGTAACCACACACCGCTCTTCCTGAAAGGATTTATTGATCCCGCAGTAATGGAGGAACAAGACTAAGCCTCCAAAACGGCAGCGCCCGATCTATATGGACCGGCAGACGTAACCGCTGCCTTTCAGAGCGGAGGTGTCAACACGGGAGAAGATTGGGCAGTCGGAGCAGCTCAGCCTGAACGCTCGTATCGCTATTCAATAAAAGCGCTTTGTACTCGGAGCCGTCTGGTTCGCACGTTCAGCGTTATCTGCCAAGAGCTGCGCGTAATCCGCCGGGCGAGGATCGATCGGGGCCCGAGGCAGCGCGTTCCCGGGCGGCAGCTCCTCCGCGGAGGCTGCCGCGCGTCAGCGTCGTTGCTCCTGTTGGTGCCCATGGGCGAGCTACGAGCTGGCCATTATCCCTGCTTCCCGAGCYGCCCGGCAGGAAAATTGCCTGGATGGCAGTGTGGGGAGGCCGGTGCAGACCCCTCTCCGCCAGCGGGCAACACTGGTAAAGCATCCTGGTGAAACTGTAGCTCCCAAGGCACGAAGAATAACCATGGACAAGCACGTGCCTGTACTTTGCAGCATGAGGTTTTGTGTTTCCCCTGCTCCTTTATGCAGCCAGAGGAGGCAGCTCCCAAGGGAAAATCCCTGTTAGAGGAGTGAAGGCAAAACAAAATGAGATGACAGTGACAAACRGTGCCTCACTTCTTCTGAGGGGGCCCCCAAAAAGGGGTCAGCATGACAGCAAGCCACTTCTGAAAGCTGCTGCAGGGCAAATCTCTCCCTGAAAGTCATGAGGTGGCCAAACATGTAAGTTCCCATGCCTGAACTTGGGCTCCTCATGGTTGCTTAAAAAATACGCCAACAAAAAGCTTCACCCTGATTATTTACATCTATCTACAGATTTGATAAACCCAGAAGAGCAATCAAAGGTGTATCCCAAGGTCACAGTCAACTAGTTCTCTTCTCTTCCTCTGGTTTTGAAACATACATATTTACATTTTACATACCACTGAAGAAGGAGAGAGTTGTCTTCTGTCATCAAAATGCTAGGAAAAGGCTTTAGCTTCTCAAAAACTAGTAAATGATATCCTGGTATCATTTTGCTCCCCATGCTTCCTCAGCAGCACATTAAACAGATGCCACAGCATGCACAAGAGAGGAGCACGCTGATAAGCAACAACTACATGGTATCCAACAAATCTGAGAAAGAAGGGGGAAAAAAAGCATATAAAGCAGTTAGCGTCAGCACCTGATCACCAGAATCTGGCCTGCCCTCCGAATAGCAAAGCAGCACAAACCCTCCGAGCTACTGAAGTCCTTTCTGTTCAGTGAGAATTACATACCCAGAGGAGCAGCCTCTCCTCAATATGCAGGAGTCATGGAGATACTGATTTGCTTCCAAACTCCAAACTTGATGATCCCCTTTCCCTTAGGACCGCCTTCTCCTTAGACTTCTGCTCCAAGCCCACTACAGCTTTGATCAATACCATGAACAGCCTCAGGAGAAGAGCTGGTCTGGAAGTACATCAGGTGAAGTCTTTCCTCTTGGCACCTCTTCTTTGCACGGAGTACAATACAGAGGCCTTGATATAATCTCAGGAGCAAGCTGGACCATGGCTTATCTGATGCCTGAGGACTTCTCTCTGCTCCATCAACATCTAAACCAAAATCCAGGGCGAGAGGGATGTCACAACCGGTTAAGGTGCAGGAAGACRTTTCCTGTAGCAGTGCTGCAAGGGAAGGGCCTATTCTGGGGAAATCAGGATACATAGATCACATTCAAAATAGGACACTTAACTCATCACCCATCGGCTCCCCGTGGTCTTTGCCCAAAAGAGCTCAAAGCAACAACTGTAACAAAAGGAAGTGATTGATGAAAGAATAAGATGTATAATCAGGTTGCACTCTTAGCTTAAAAGAACATAGTGGTGTTGATGAGGGATTTATAGCTTGATTCAAGATGCCATGATTGTGAGCTGACTGAGAATTTGGGTCTAAGACACATTTTTGGCCAAGAGAAGAGTTTCTTTTTTGTTGTTGTTTTCATGGCAATCATTCTGCTACTACCTATGTGAGCCTGTGTATTTGACATAGGAGAGATGTGATATAGTAGTTCTAATCTACCCTGTACRTGCATTTCAATTAGCACTTAGAATTCTTGGAACATCTGTTCAAGAATTCAAGCTCATCTCAAGAAAGCCAGAGGTAGGAGTGGCGAAGGTGCTGAACTACCAGCAGCAGGACTATTTTCCTGATGAGATATTAAATCAAGCTCTTTCGAACTGCTTCAAGTGAAACAGGCCATAGCAATATCCCAGAAGATCAGACAAAATAATTTATGGCCTGGGTCACATATTCAGCGGGGAATGACAGCCCTGCCAGGTGATGAACCCTTGGCTCCCAGCTGAAAACTATGCTCACCATGGTCTGCAAAGCCCCTGGCAGGATACTAGGCTGCTGCTTCTGCTGGTGAAAGTCAGAGCAGTGAGTAAAGCGACTCTAACCAAGAGCTGATGGTTTGGAGCCAGCCAGGACTAAAGATGTCCTCACCTCTTCATTTCTTGCACCTTTTGGTCCCTAAAGAGCTCTTGGCTCTTGTGGCTAGCATGGCAAAGCTCAGGTGAAGCAACTCATTCTTAAAATTGATCTAAATTAAGCAGATAATAAGACTTAAGGCAGACAGGATCTCTGTTTAAATCCATTTAAGCACTTCTGTGTGGGCCAAAGGATTTTTCAGGAGGTGAGCGAGGTTTTGCTGGAAACAGCCACCTCCATCAGCAGCAGCTTTTYCCTCTCCTGTCCACGCTATTCAAATCCCTAAACAGCCCAGTATGCACCTTTTCCTGAAACTGCAATACAGCATCACTGCAGAGAGGCCATTACTGTTTCCTGAAAGACCTTTACAGGTTCTGCTGCCATTTAACAAAAGGCTTATGGTGATGCCTACCAGCCCCCATGACATTTTAACCGATGTATGGCCACGTGCTAGCTAGAGGCGTTTGTCTGCATACTCTGCTTACTCTTAAACTGCCTTTTTTGTCCTAATATAGATYGATGGTCCAAGTAATGAGCTTTCTGAGAAAGCTCTCGAAGCAATGTCAGAGCAAGGGAGGGAGAACACAAGAAAGGGAAATACTACAGGCTAGCTTAGATCAACAAGTGGCACAGCTCTGCCTCTTTACAAAAYGTTAGTTAAAGTCCTTGCAAATGTTGCTAGAAAGAGACCTTCACAAATTACCTAGCTGTTTTAATCACATAATGAGGGACAGGAAGCAGTGTCTGGCAGGGGCTGAAGAGCTGTGGCTGCTTGCTGAGTTTCTGACATTCTCCTTCTGACAACAGAAAACCGAATCTTCCCAATTCCCATTTTGCAGCTTTTGCCAGGGCTGTTGGACCACCACCACTTACATGGATCTTGAAGTGAAGGAAAGGATGGCTCAGGTTTGTTAATGAACTAATGGCAAGGCATAAACATGGCCATACTGCTGCCTATTTGTGCTCTTTACTGCTTCGAGGGCTCACAAACTACATGAAACAAGCCAGAATAATAATGCTACATCTTGCTATTCATTCTCATCAGTTTTAATGAAGATAAAAGGGCTTACTTTGTGAATCCACTTGGGCTTAACAAATTAAACACTCTACTGAAAGGGTAYGTGTGAACAGAATATTTGTCCTTATAATGCTTGTTTGGGTAAAGTTAACTAACCTTATTCTGTATAGTTTTCCTCTGTTCTTGCTGCCCAAAGAAGGCCTCACAACTAAACTGTCAGTTCTGATCTCATTTCCTGATCGTCTGTGCTCAGTTATCATTTTACAGCTCTTCCAGTACTTCAGCATCAATTTGCGCTCAGAAAAGCCTATTTTGGATGTGCTGCAGMTGGGGGGAGCCAGCAGCGAGGTGCGCGTGCAGAAGGGGCAGCAGCAAAAGGAAATCCTCCTTGCTTTCACCAGACACCCAGTCCCGCACCAGACACCCAGCCCAGCAAGTCATTCACAGAGCTCCATTTCACTGCCCTGCTCCTATCGATCCGCTACCCTGCTCACAGTCAGAGCACACCAGGCACCTGGAAGGGASACGATAATATCCTCACTTTGCCAGAGAAATTGCTTTCAATCTGCAAGATACTCATATTTGTCACAAATGGTTACAAAGGGAGAAAACACGTGGATTATATGAGCTTTGCCTGTTGAAATTCAGGGCTATGGCAAATAGTATTCTATGACACTAAACACTTTCTTTCTGTAAGCCATTGAAAAGAATAAGATAATAAACACTAGAAATGAAGTCAATTAACAATCCTGACAAGATTTATTTTCAGCAATAAACAGTCTCCTGAAAAYGGCCAGGGAAGGTTGCAAATGCACAGCTCCCTTGCCTGAAGCTGTAACCTTGAATAAAATACAAAGCAGAAGTGGACAAACTAACAGAGAAAAAAAAAAAAAAGACTTCTCCATGCTAGGAATTAGCACTGATTACAGTGATCTGTATGGTTATGCTGGCTGTACACCAGGTCTACCAAGAGTGCCACCAGGACAGGCCCCTTAACAAGGCTGGAGCTTGGACTAGTCTTAGCCTGCAGCTTGCTTGAGATTGCAGTAGTGCAATTCATTGTTTCCTTCTTTGCTCCTTGGCCCCTCTGTTCTTATTACGGAATAAACAGGAACAGGGAGTCAAAGGTGATAACTTGATTTCAACACTATGCAAGGCCATGCAGCTAAACAAGAGCTATGGTCCAGAAATGGCCTTGAGGTGCCTCTAGGACTTTCCTTGAAGAAAAGACAACACATACAAATACCAAAAAGGTATATATACCAAATACCAACTCATGGCTGAGGAAAGACAAGCACAGTATGTGATACTATCTGTCAYGCTCAACCTTGGTCACCTTGGCTGTTGAAAAAACCTTCAAGTTTGTTGTTGATCACAGACTCAGGGCAGTTGCTGCAGAAATTCCTGTCCTGTGCCAGGCTATAACTTGCACGAGGCAARGAGGGAAGAAGAAGGAGAAATGGAGATTGAAAAGCACTTGCAGAGTGCAACTGCAGGATCACAAGTGTCCCCTTCCAGTGGGGTCTGTGATTTAGGCGTGGTAGGAGGCTCTAGCCTGGAGAACAGCCATAGACCTGAACCCAGGCAGCCTGACACGGTCCTGAACAAACAGACTGACATAGCCCTGAACCAATAGACTGAGCGGAGGGAAAGGCAGCCGGCAGAGCTCACTCACCCCAGYGGGACGTCTGGCACAGCCGCTGTCCTGGAGCACCATCCACAGCAGGCACCACCCCAGTAGCACAGGCAGAAGGTACCTTCAGACATGGACCCCACAACGCCACCGGATGACTTACCTGAAGCCTTTCTGAAGAGGAGTCTTCTTCCTACAGAGCAATAACATGTTTGTGAAGCGCAAGACTTAGGAGAATGCTATTAAAACCAATAGCTCATGAAGAAGCAACCGGGCCAAAAGTTAAAATACTCATGAGCATCACAGTTACTTAACTCTGAGATTTTCTTCTGGAAAGGGGCAAAGATTTGAGAGGAGAAGATGGTGATTATTTCTGAAGTGTGGTAATAATGATTTCCCACTAGTCATCTACTTGCAAGGAAGAACAAAATTTTTGTCTTTTTCTGTTACTTCCTTGTCTTTTCAGTGATAAAATACTCTTNTTTTTTTTTTTTTATGTCCTTTCCAGTGAAAAGCCTTCATCAGCAGGACTTCCTCATTAACCTGATAAGACAGCTGTCCCTTTTCTGAACCATTTAAAATGTTCCCTCCAGGTTCCAAGGCTGGGTCATTTCATTGCATTTCATCTTGTAGGCCATACCATCCAATTTAAGAATAATAACATTTAAATAACAAATAGTAACAGTAATAAAAAAAGAATATTGATGCCAGGATAAAGCCCCAAGCATCTRTGCCTGAGGGGAGTGCTATTCATAGTGCCTATCAACCTGACCAGCCTTGGGGCTCCCTTTGCCAAAGCAACATCTCCAAAACTATGTCAGAAAATACTGCACAGTTGTTAGTTTTCCATACTGTGTCTGGCTTTTATTTGCTTAACCATCTTCGACCTTTTGATCCATGGAGGTTGAGTCCAAATAGAACTTGACTAGCAGGTGGTTACCGCACGAAGGCAGCTTGCTCAGCCCCTCAGATGCTTCATAAACGGGCTGGAGGCAGCCCTGGTACCCTCTCTAGTGTGATCATACATGAAAACTCCTCTTTCGCCATCTCATTTATTATCTGAAATTGCTTTGCACGGTAGCATCAGAAGATCCAGTATCCACTGAGATAGGCTAATTCTAATGATTAACTGAGGAACTGTTAAATTTTACTTCAATGCTCCACTGTCATTATGGAATTAGTATTAACGGCCATGTACTGTGAGAACTGTAATGAGGCTGGCTGTAATTGACAGTGTGAGGGAGCTGAAGCTCTAGAAACATAAACTTAGTGCATATCTGTTTAAAAAAATAAAATAAAAAAAAATCCATCCAGAGGCTCACTTTGTTTTCAAATGATGCTGGTTCCAGGGAATTCAAAATCCAACAACTTTGTTCCCCCACTACCACCTCACCCTCTAGTTGCTTTTAATTAAACCTGAATGAAATTAGCAGCCGGAGAATCAACACTTGTCAAAACGGCTCATTACAAAATGATGGTGGGTTAGCCCGCTGCAAACTGCAGCAGAT
Organism: Eudromia elegans; assembly: GCA_003342815.1. Classification (NCBI taxonomy): domain Eukaryota; kingdom Metazoa; phylum Chordata; class Aves; order Tinamiformes; family Tinamidae; genus Eudromia; species Eudromia elegans. Next base: position 822,844 of record PTEX01000132.1, on the reverse strand, counting down.
CCTTGCACGCTGGCTGTGAAGTCGTTAATGACTCCTGGTCTGTCACGGCATGACTCCCCTCGATACTAAACGCAAGGCTTAGACTTTGGGTCCCTTCCCACCCCAGGATGTGCACTGATTTCTTTACAATTCACTCTCATCAGACAGCCTATTTTATTGTTATTCTCAAGCACACGGTCCCTCTGGTCTCTGCTTGTACTCTGCTAAAGAGGAGCCCTAATTGCATGATGGCAGAAATTACTGTGGCCCTATTGACCCAGGCCTGCCAAGATGCTCCTCTTTGCCTTGGTGGAGCTGCCTTTGGTCTGGGTCAGCATCATGCTTCATGCTGTTTCTCCTCGGCCTTAGCTTCATATCCATCCATATCCTTAGCTGCTTCCCACTTCCCCCCCACTTTTGAATACCTTCCTGACTGTATCCTTTGCTTCAAAGCGTCTCAGTTCTCTAGTGAATATCCCAACGCTCTTTGAAGATCTAAGACCTCACTTCATCACTTGTTTTGGCTGTTTTCACTTTTTTCTGTCATGAGCATCTGATCCGCCCACTGGAGCTTCCTATTCTCTGACAGCCATTTATGCCTCATTATCTCCTTGACGGTTTCATTTTTCACTCTGCCTTCTCTACTTGATCTTCCCAATCTTTTTCAAACATTTGTTTTCAAAGTTATTTCCACTTTCTTCTTTTGTTTTCATGTGCTAATGCCTTACTTCCTCACACCATCTTGGGGGCAATGCTCACCTTCCCAGTGCTCCAGTTGTTTCTGGAAACGCTGCCTTCTCTTCTAATTCCCTGAGAACCTCCTGACAGACTCTAATACGTCTGATAGCACAGCAAGTGACCCTCTAGAAAGATTAATCAGGTAGGAATGACGTTTCCATGGTGAGCCCTCATCCTCCTTTACCAAGAGGAAAATGTCTTAATGGCAGAGACTATAAAATGGAGGATCTTCTAGCATAAATATAGCAGGGCTTTTCTCTTCCCTCCAATTCGTTTCCGTGCGAAACATTCCCAAATGCCATCCTTGTTACCATTGGTTTGTAATAACCCCACATACTTGATGTACAAGGTTGTCCAGTTTCTGAGAATTCCGTTTTATCTCTATTCCTGCATGTTTCTTGCTATCTTAAGTACAGGAGCTATTTATCACTGACTTGGAGAGCAGCTCTTAAACCATAAAGTGTCTGCTATTCTATCCTGCAATCTCACTCGAATTTCAGTTTTCCCTTTGCCAATCATACAGTGCAGACACCTGCACCCTATGCCACGGAAATGTTTTTTTAGAACACTCTTCCTTCTGCAAGACCATCATTTCCTGAAATACCCCTTATCTTGGAAGGCTTGGTTAAAGTATGTGCAACTGGTTGTCCTTTGAAGACGATTTCCAGAGTTATTCTCCAGTGACCAATGCATAAACACCCTCCCACCCTCCCCTACTTTACCTGTGAACAACTTCCTTGCTTTGCTTTTTTTTTTCTTTTTCTTTTTAAAGAAAGCTTCATATCTCTTTGCCCTTTGTTAGAGACTCATTTCCTATCGAACACACCCTGGTATGTGCTGTATCCCTGGTTCCTTTCAGAACCAGGATATTGCTATGTTAATGTTTTAAACACTGAAATTCAACAGAGGCTGAGGATTTAAAACCCTTTAAAAACTTTAAAACTAATTTGAAAAAMCAGCTTTAGGTCACAGCCATGTATTGGGTTTTTTTTTTTTATATATATATATATATACACACACACATACACTCTGCCATGTGTTCTTTGCTATTAGATTTTTTTTTTCTTTCTGGAACAGTAATATCTTTCTGCTGTAATTTAAGCAGGCTTTTAAGTTTCTGCAGGTATTATAAGCAGTCTTGTGCTAATCATTTATCTTAATAATCTGCTCACTTTCTAGAGGACTGATCTGGCATCCCTRTAGGTCCTTTTGCATGTGTGTGTTTCTGTGGCCTTTTTACCGTCTCTTAAATTTACAGTGGTATGTTTGCATAAATGCAACACTGTTAAAAAATGACTTAATAAAACTATATGAACTTTGAAATAAAAAAAAAAAAAGAGGAAAATACAATCCTAGTTCCCCAAACCTTGAGCTTCCCTGTTGAGAACGTGAAGCAACTCAATTTGCCTAGTTCTTCCACCTGACTTAAAGCTTGTGATCCTGAAGTGCTGCTGCCACAGTTTTTCATCTCTGCTCTGTCCCCAAGGGAGAGCTCCTTTCTGTGTCTTTCTTTGTCTATTTTTTTGGTAAGTGCAGTGGCAGATGTTGTATCCAGCACTCCCGAGTGGCTCTGCTCACTACCTTTTGCGATATCAGTATTGTTTCCTTTGATTTGTGCTCTTCTCTATTGAACAATTCAGCCAGGGTTCTCTTTACTTTTGGCTGCTTATAATTGCTTCACTGGAAAAAATAGCCCTTGCTTTATRAACTTCTGCATTGGCAACTTTTAGTCTTTGCAGGCAAAAAAATGCAAAATTTGGGTGTCCTGAGCTACCCAGATGCTGCACAGCCTTTCACCACTTGGTTTGTCCTCGTAAATCTATTTTCCTACCCAAATGGAAATTGGATATGCAAAACCCTCATGACAGATTCTTATCAACTATGCAAAAGGACTGGCATTTAACKTTGGGTGAGTTTCTTGAGAAATTCAATGGACCAGTGCCCATTTGCCTTAAGCACCCACTCTACTGGATCTTCCCAGCCATTTCAAGTGTTCAGCTAATACTGGCTGCAGTAACCCGGGGAAGGACGCCCTTTAATTACTGAGATACCAATGCCATCATCTCAGCTTTCAGTTTCCCAGAGCTCTTAAACTGATAATTTTTAAGAACATTTCTGGGAGTTTCTTTTTTTTTTTTTTTTTTTTATCTCATACACCAGTCACTTATTTTTGTCCTAGGGAACTTTCTTCCTCTGACTTTCTGATGTGATTTCAAACAGAAACTAGCTGCTTTTCCTTCAAAGTCTCCCATTTTCTAACAAATCAGAATTCTGTGTAGGAACCCATTGGAAACTGATATCTTTTGGTAAAATGTTTTCATTAAAATTTTCTTCCACAAAACGGGCATGCTACTGAAGGCACTGCACCTTTTTGCTTTTCAAGGTAATAGCTATTAAGCACTACCAAGCATTGCTCTCATCCACTAAATAATCAATTAACCAGTTAAAAGGACAGGGGGAAGTTGTGTGAAGGGGAAAAAGTCATGACCTGAGTTGAAATTTCATGAAGTTTCCAGGGAACTTTTGTCCAGGTATAACCACGACATAGTTTCTGGCTGCACCCTTGGGAAGTTTCACTTTTGCATTATAGTGACGAGGCGACCCCTCGTACAGGAGGAACAGGCCCMTGTGAGCTGTCGCAGCACTGACAAACAGTGACAGCTCGAACATGGGATAGTGTTTGGATCACAATTACCATCTTATGGATTGGCCTCTGTGATTGGTTCACAGAGCTCTCCAAAATCAGTTCACACGGGGAGCAGCTCTCCTGAAGGCTTCCTCTGTGATTTATCAGGTCAGCTACACTGTAATCAATAATATCAACTAGAATGAAGGAAAGTCTACACTATTATGATCTAGAGCTCGATATTCAGATGACAGTGGAGGAAAGGAAGGATGTCTTCAGAATGATGACCACATCCTTAAATGTCGCCCTGTAAACAGATTGTGTAGGCTGGAAAGGAGCACGGTGGGAATAAAAAGATACATCTCTGTGAATGAAATAAGGGATTGACTGTTTTAACGTAGCAAGTTTAAAAAGGGAACAAAAAACAAAAAAAAAAAGAAGCAGTCCAGAAATGTAAAATGTCATAGTGGAGTGGAAATGATTAAATGGTTTGCAACAGGGAAATAAAAAAGCATAAATATTTGATAAGGATTACTTAAGTAGGCGATGGAACAAAGATAGAGGGAAAAATAAAGAAAGATCTGAGCTCTTTAAGCACATGAGAAATATGAACTCAGGCAATGTATCTTTGGGGCTTTTAGAGAACAAGCAAGGGAAGTTATTTAGAGAAAAATGAGATTGATAATGTACTGGGCTGGAATTAATTGTTTTATGCAGAATTCAAGGGAGAAGCTGAAACCCATTCCTAAGRCGAGGATAAACATTTCAGAGAGACATGGGAAAAGTTGCTGTTTTTCTGTTAGAAGACAGTTTTAAAGCTGAAGTTATTGAAGGCTGTGAGAAAACAGGCCTCAGTGAAATCTTTGTGCTGCCTGGATTCAAAGACCACCCCACTGCGGGGGGAACGCTTCAGGCAAGAGAGCACTTGGACTTCGCAAACGCCTCCAAAAATCCAGGGATGTYCTAGAGAAATACTGGCCTCACTGAAGGCAAGGATTGCTTTGGCTTTGATGCCAACAAAACCGTGCTTCCCCCTCCAGATTTTGGGAGGCATATGCCTGAGGCAAGGGTCCTTTCTTGATGGATTTGTTTATCCTCACAGATATCTTGCCTGAATAGTCAAATCTAGAGAACAGCATCATGATTGTATATTTAGCTGGCACATATTGGGCTTGTTTCCTAGTTATCTCCAAACCTGTATAGGTTTGGACTAAATGAAAGATATACATTGCTGGWTCTGGTGTCCATTGCACAGAAAACAGGGTTTGCTAACAAGGCAGTAGTAAATACACRAGTCAATTAAAGTTATTTCTCCAAAAACTGAATTGCCAGTTAATTATGAGGATGCATGAACAGCTTTCTGTTGGAACGAGAGGAGAAATTCTCTAGTCTGCTATTGAAGTGTTTGYAATAAAGTCTACAGAGATGTCTCTGGGGTTCAAATGAACCTGCCTACTCCAAACTGCCTTTTTTTTCAGAAGTATCTGCAAGGCTTTCACTGACATTATCAGTTACATATTTTTGCTTGCATGGCAGGTTACTAAAACTTGTCTGAAAATCACTCAGTTAATGAAAGGATCAAAAATAAGATGGGAATATTCCTGCCTAAAATCATGAAAACTGAAAATAGCTACTACTTTCATAATATTTTAAGTAAGAAACTTATATATTTTCTTACTGTTTCATATTTTTATTTTAAGGTTGCGTTTTCCAACAGGACATTCATAATATCCTTGCTCTGAGTCTCATTTCAGCATATGAATAGCTCCACTATTTCCCAAATTAAACACCTAGAAGGGTTTTCAGAGAACCCTGAGCTTTTCTGGAACAGATTAATGTTTTTCAAAAGTGCTCTCAGAGGCCCTATCCAGATCCACCAAAGTCAAATGCTTCAAGATGCTCCATGTTAGGCCTGTCAAGTCTTGCAGAATAGCTCCCAGTGCACAGCAAACTTGCATGCATGGGTAATACATGTAAGAGTTTCCTTCCAAACCACTCACGTTTAGCCACTTTCTGGTTTTATTTCCTGTGTTTCCTGTCTCTTAAATGTACATCACCTGGGTCTTGCACTTTTAGTTTCATTCAAGAGGCTCTAGTCTCTTCACTCCCCACTTCTCCATCCATCATCTTTGAGTGCTCAAGAAATAAGTGCCGTAATTCAACCAGAAGAGCTCTTTAAAGAGGATTCTCTTTGGGGAGGTGCCATTTCACCATTTGGCCCTGGTGCCTCCTCATTCTGTTGCAGCTTTGCAAGCCAAGTATTAAAGGACCAGTTTTGGCTGGAAACTCAAGGCTTAAAAGTTGAAGAAAAGTGAGAACGCATCCAATTTGCACCAGAGGGAGCCTCTGTAATTCGTTTTGTCGGAAAACAGCCTCCAATCAGCAGTACACATATGGTGCAAGTGTTTGAAAAGTTCATAGCCTGGCAAAGACAGCCTCTTCACTCTYGTCCAAGTCAGCAACAAAGCGAACAGCCCATCTGTGAGCAAAATCACTRCGCTTGGGTCTTGTTCTTCCCTGCCTTTTTTCCCCCCCTTTGTTTTCTCTTTTTCCTTTCATTGCCATTTTTTTAAAGTAGCATATTTCAAGAGGAGGATGGAGGCAGCATAAGCAAATATACAGCATTTCCACTATCTGCCTCTCATTAATATTGATTTTTGCATATTTCAAACCTGGCTGCAACAACTTCCTAGGAAAAACAACAAAAAACAACAACAACAAAAAAACCTCTCAAGCTTTTCATGAATGGGAAATACGTGCCTAATTCTAAAGAAAACATTTACTGCTCCTCTACGTAGTTAATTACTGTTTATCTCAGAATTGCCTTGCTGTGTGGCACTGCTAAACAATTGCTTGAAGTTTATCACCGAATTCTGGAATTGAAAAAAGAGATTTCTTAAGAACAATTGTATTTATAAAGTTAAATCATCACATATCACTCATTATTCCCGACTTCAATTCTTATATAACACTGGAGTATTATAACACAATGTTGTAATTAATAATAATAAAATTGCAGATTCRTGGGAATTGAACTAGAGAGAAGTTCTGAATGCTAAATTATTTCCCAATGCCAGAAGGTGTATTTGCAGTTATTATCAGTCCTAAGGGTTCAGAGTAAGGCACTAACCTTTCTCCTCCCTCAAGCAGAGAACTGGCCTAAAGGGCAGATGTGAGAGGATTTGGGATTTTTTTTTTTTTTGCCAGTGAAGCTGTTTGAAACACAAATGAAGCTTCTCCTTCTCCACAAACAGGGGTGATAAAAGCTCTCCTTAAGRGCACAGGATGCTGCCCCTGCACAATTCTATGATCTCTAACTTGCACCCAGCACCAGGACAGTGCATTCCCAGGTAAAAGGGATTTATTTTCCATGTTTCCACATGTTTGCTTCCCGCATTTTCCACATGTRCCTTTTTTAATACATAAAAGAAATTTTGTAAAAGGGGAGGGGTATGCATGTTCCTTCCCTTGCCTCTTTCTTCACCATTTTCAAAGAAAGAGAGTTTGAGGCAAAGGATGGGAAACCCACCATCTCGCTTCATTAGGAGCACAGTATGGCTTGGGAATGGCTTTTTCCCCATGACAGGGCAAATTCATGTGTGTCTGGAGAATTCCTACAAGCCGTCCCTCTCAAGCAGATAAAACCCTATGGAGGACAAAAGCACAAAACAGGTTTTAAAAACATCCTGCTTGGGAGTTGATCTGCTGTTTACAGTACAACTTTTCTTCCAATACAGGAAAAATGTACTTAAGTGCCATTCATGCATCCACATGCAGCACCATGATCATACTCAACACTGTAATTATCTCACCACATTTTATCAGGCTGATTTTGCSAGTGCTTTGCAAAAACACACACACACAAAAAAAAAGAGGAAGGGGAGGCAGGAAAAAGGGAAGAGAAGTTAGGAAACTCTGGGAAGAACGTATGACAATGGAAGACTGGAACAATGTAAAATATTGATACTTTTTCAATTGCTGGGTATTCACAAGATGTTTGAAACATGCTGYGGAATTATCAATACTTCTCCAGAAGATTCGCCCATGTTTGCTGCCTCACTAGCAGCTAGGTCCTTAAAATGGACTGATTGATTGGTTTCAGAGCACACCGTAATCAATACAGTGCATTTGAATGAGCATTGCAGCTTTGCACTTAATTAGAGGTGACTTGGTTGTTTAGAATTCTGAATCAGTAAAATGATCGTGTCAACACTGTAATTTCCTAAGAAAGGAAATAKTGCCTCATTTTCTGGTCTTTGTTTTGCTTTATGCATATGCATCCTTATTTCTGTATTTGCCTATGCTATTTTCTTTATAGAATATTCTTTGTTGTTTGCGTAGGCTAAGAATAAGCAGGACTTGTCCTTGAGTGCAACTTGAAATAAAAGCTTATTCTGCAGCTGAAAACCTTATTTTTTTTCCTCTTTCTCATAGGAACATAAAATGAGGACAAAATAATTGCAAGTTATGTTGTAATTGCACCACGCAGGTGGTCATTTTGAGGGGCCCTTCAGTAGTGTCCTAGAGAGMTTCTGCTGAACCTCCTGCACAAACATTGCTTGATACCATCCTCAGCACTACAAAGAGAACGCACACAAAGCCTACAGATGAGCTACCTCTTACTTAGGGCTTCATTAGCACCAATGGGATTTTGATGCTGCTCKTGGATTTGGGCTGTTTGCTGCAGTCTCCACCACTGTAAGGCCATAGAGACTGTCTGCTGGGGGCATGAGGGTCATGGGATTGGTGCCTGCACTAATCTGCACTCAGTGCCCTGAGTGTCACAGGTCCTCTCCAGGTGAGCAGAGATAGTTATGYGGCCTCTCCAATTAAACAGCTTTCTGATATGCATGCCTTAAGGGAACTTGTGTCCAGTAAGGCAAACAGCTATCGCTGAAGTAAAATGTGCTAATAAAAMATAACCAGGCAGTATAGAGTATAATGGTACAAAACAGGAGTAAAGGAGGTCAGATATAGTTACAGTGTTAGGGAYAGATGCAGATTTACGTGGCCAAACCAGACCTCTAACACAAGCACAAGGAAAAGAAAAAACACACCCAGAAGTCAGAATCAAGGTATACAAATATGTAGAGCCCACACAGAAGTTTCCCAGTGTGAGGATAAAGTTGTTTAAAAACCCAAAGAATTTGCTTAATTGGGAGTGTCTTGGAATAGGGCCCACTGTGATCCAGAATCAGGACAAAGCAGTGCCTAAATGCCCTAAGTGTCCCTTGCCATGCCAGCCATGCACCAGCATGCACCCTGGGAGAGAGGGAAAGGAGGGGTGCTACCTGCCTCGTGCAGCATGCACCAGAGAGCAGGCAGTGCAGCGAGAGCACAGGCAACCTTTGGCTGCCACGCAAAGATCGAGATGTCTAAATATTCAGCCTGGAGGCACCCGTGTCACTGTGCAGATGAACCTGTAGGTCCTGTCAAGCAGCAAAAACATCCCTTCATGATCACTAGCGTAGTCGTGGGGTGACCAACGACTGTACATCCCAGGTGCWAAGATAAATAGGGCTTTGCCCTGCTCTGGCTCGGAGTGCATTTGCAGAGACATTGTTTGTGAGATAGCACCAGATAAATGGACCCACAGAGGCATTCAAAGACAAATGAGCCCCAGAACCCTCGACTTTGCCCAATGTTYTGCTCTTTAATAATACTACAGATGAGGTAAATCTGTGTCAAATGCATCCAGCAGCAACCCAAGCATGCACAGAGAGCTAGCTGCATATGCCTCCAGCACACCTCACTTCAGCTTATTCCTATCATGAGGCTACTGAGGCTTGATGCCTGGCAATAAGCTGTYAATCTGCTGCCCGGAGAATAACTTATGGTCAAGACATTTGCTTATTGTCCAATTAGGTCTTTTTCATAGACATATATATGTATATGTGTGTATATAYACATGCACAAGTCTCTATGGCCTTGGATATGCTTAGAGATGAGTGTAGAATCGACATCCCTTCTGTCCCYGCCTCGTAATCCAATGTTCCTGACAAAAGTATTCATTTTTTTGCACCACAGTGCCTGCTCACACAGGAAAAAAATAAATATAGCKCTACTGCAGCTGGGGCTGTGCAGCCCTTGCCCAGCTGTGAGCACTTGCAGAGTCTTCTTTGATATCGCTAAATGTCTTGGCAGCACACGATGCCTGGTGGCACTTGTAGAGCCCTGCGGGTGGTAGTGGAATAATTCTCGTCTAAGTAGCAGCAGGACGTTTTGGGGGGACATTTGGTAGCATATTGTCTGATCAGCTACCAGAAATGCATAAGCAAGCAGTCCAGTCCATCAGCTGACTTCCTTCACCTTGGGTTTCGCAGCTTAAACTTCCAGTATTCCCCAAACTGTGTTGCCTTGGAGTGACAGAAGAAAGAAATGGAAATGYGAATTGGAAGGGCAAAGGCAAAGGCAAGGGCAAGGAGAAAAAAAAAGAGAAAGATCAGATTTTACCAGTCTTGATCTTGGTTTTTAATTGCTGACATTTCAAAATTTGAAACACTTTAATTACCTCTCAGCAGCAYGTTTGAAATTTCAAGTGGCTCCAGTTGGTATTTAAATATGGATTTTGGCRGTGGGTGTGGTCTAATGAGAGGCTGTGTGGTCTGGATGCTGCTGTCCCGGGAAGCAGCGGTGTTGTACATAACAGGCCTTCGTCTGCGATAAGCAAAGAGGTATCTGGTGTYAGGAAGGGGCTGCTGCCATTTCCTGAGAAGAAGGAGATGAAACTGTAGCCTCGGGTTTTGAGGACTGAGTCTGCAAGTGATGAACAATGGRGATGGAGGATGATGAGAAGACGGGAACATGCACGTGTTTCTTTCATCCTAATAGCTTTAAAATCCTATGAAATTGTGAAAGCTTTTTGTATGTCTGGGTTGAACTTCAAATTGATTTCTCCAGTAGTTAGTTTTATATGATTGTCCTTTTTTCTATCCCTTCTTCTCCCTTTTTTTTCCCTCTCTCCTCCTCTACAACTTCATTCCRCTCTCTATTTTATCCACCATTTATCCACCACTATTTCCACTATTTCCCCTACCCGCTGCCTGCCAGGAAACCACAGGGAGAGACCAGTGGCCTTTTTCAAGGGCAAGGATTGCCACCCATCACATGCAAGTAGGACCAGATTTCTCCAGTCATTACTCCTGAGACCACCACAAGCAGGTTTCATAGATCCCAGGACATAATTGCTCTCAGAGTAATAGGAAATCATACAGTCAAGTGAAATAAAATTTCACATACTCCCATCCACCCAACTCTAAATAAGTTGGCTTCCCATACCCAAACTCATYGTGATCACCAGTTTACCTTCCGAGAAAGACCAAAAGTGCCAGGGATAAGCGCAATGAATAAAAACACTAMGGAACAGCCCTTCATAGTGTGCCGAGTGAGCCTGTATTTTATTTTCATCTAATTGTCTTTCTGAGCCTGGCATATTTTTGTAAGAATTAAATCATATAGGTTCCCTAGGAGTTTTATTTGCATGTATTGATTCACCAAAAGTCAGGAAGTTTAAATTGGAAGGATTGATTGGTGCTGTGTTAGCTGTAATCAATATGGCACCTTTAAATGAATACGGTCATCTTACACTTAATTAGAGATGACTTGGTTATTGCACAGAGCATTTCATGTCAGGACAGGTATCAAAACAACTGCTCAGTTTGTTGCAAGAGGAAACATGTCTGGAGGATGATTCTTTACCCATATAAAGGAAGACAGAGAAAGCACTCTCCAAATAATATCCTCAAGAGTTGTCTCTCTGGACACAGGCTTTTCCCCAGTCTCATATGCTGATGCTGTAAAGAAAAAGAAAAAAGAAAAAAAAAGAAAAAAGAAGAAAAAATAGGGTGAGTTGAGGCTGAGAGACAGCAAGAATGAACAGCAAATACCTTCTGCACYGGTAACCAGAGCACCTGCAAGTCTGCTTCATGTGACAGTGAATATTGAAGCACGCTCTGTGCAAAGCAGAGCAGCCTCACGCGGAGGAACGAGGAGGTTCAGCCCAGAACACCCTACCACACACCCCCTGGTGCTCAGSTAGGAGAAGAGGGTGGCACGGAGGAGGGTGTCCCAGCAGTTAGTGCATGAACAACGGAGCTGATGAGCAGAGGAGCACGGGTCCTTGGGTCACTTACCACCACAAGCGGCTGCAAAGTGACGTGTTATGCTCTTAAGGGGGAAAAAAGGAAAAAACAAACYGAGGCAGAATGACTTATTTCCAATGAAAAGATTAAAACCCTTTATTTTTMGTATTTAATTTAATAAATTAATTTACTTTACGAGTAGCAAAGGCATGAGCCGCATATGAAGCCAGTCAGATTCCACAAGTGACACCCCAGCACCCTGAAGCACTGAGGTCCTGGGGCAAACACCGGGGGAAGGAGCTCCAAGGATAACATGGCAACACCTCCAAAGTGGGGCTTTTTTTCCCCTGGCAGTGTGAGGAATCAAATGATCCAGTAGCTCCTGTCCCAGCCCTTTCTGGGGTGTCAAAGCTGATCTGAGCACCCCGCACTCCAGATATTCAGCCTCACTTCACTTGGCTTAGTTTCRTGCTGAATTTTTAGTTGCAGATCCCACAGTTGCACATGGGCAAAACACAGCTGAGCGCTTGTCAGGCATCTTCATTAAAATTTTATTATGTAAATTAATTGCATGCATAAGCACTGGCGTAGTGTGTCAGAGTGCAAGCTTTGCAGATTTGYGAGAGATGCGGAAGTTTTCTGGCGTTTTGCAGCTTTAAAATGTCTCCTTTCACTTCCAGAAACACCTGAGAACACAGACGGGTTTTTCTTATCCCAGGGCAAGGATTTAACTCTTTCAGTGAGGAAAAAGGCCACCCAACACAGTGAAGGAAGGACTCAGTGAGGCACAAGGTACCACACAGCTCCAGGGCACACCTCAAGAGCACTGCCCCATGTTGTTGAATCACTGTTGATGTTGTTGGTGTGCTGAGGCATCGTCCATGATCTCAGGGCAAATCACTAAAGGTTGCCACAAACTGTAATTAATTGTTTCCAAATGAATATTCTCTGCAATTTAGCCAAGGTGGTATTTATTAATAGTAAAATATTTCTTTTCCCCCCTTCACTTCCTCCTGCCTTTGGTCCTCAGCCATCACTACCTTGTTGTAACCTCCAAGCTTGTTTCTCTGTTGGAGTTTTGCCAGCATCTGCTAGAAAAGCCTCGATGCCAGTGTCTGTCACATTCAAAACTCCTCAGAAACAAATTTGTGATTTTTTGATTTCTCATTCAGGTACAAATCCCACACCAGATGGAGAGAGAGTCCAAGTGTGTTATGGCATCTCCATTGCAATATAACTATGATGGTGCCTTGCAAATTTCATGTAGTAGAGACATTCAAGCTCAGTCATACTAAAACTTCTTAACTTTCTTGACTTGCCACATCAAAAAAAAGAGTCTCAGGAAGAGCACCCCTCATCAGTACCTAGAGATAGGGAAGACCACATCTGCCTCCCTGGCTCAGCACTTGCTGGCGCTTCTGGAGGACCGAGCTCCTCTTTCAGAAGCAGCTTTTGAGCTTCCCGCTTGCATCATGGAGGAGCTGAGGTGTCTGGGATGCGGAAGATGTGGGAGCATTCCTCTGGCAGAGACCCTGGCAATCTCACATGGGGGCAGAGGCAAGCAAGGAGGGACCCCGGTGCTCCACGGAAACACACGTTCGAGAAATCAGCAGGCACATTAAAGCAATTAGGCGACGCTTCCTGCCTGTTGCTGGCAGTAATGAAGTCTGATTGCTAATGACACTCGATTTTCCTGCTCCAGAGAAGAAGCAGGGGGTAGGCTTGGATCCAGAAGCAGAAACTGTGCACCCTGCTCTGCATCAGCTCCCAGCTTTGTTGGGCTTTTTGGGATAAATTTGATAGGCCTCAGCCCTTAGCTRCAACCCTGTTGCCTGCAAACTGCATGTCCTCCTCCTCCTTATCCAGATGAAGGGTGGCCAGCTTCTACTGTCCTCTTCCAAGACCAAGGAAAGAGCAGTGATCCACCATATCACTGCACAAGAGACTTGTGCAGCTTATGCTTTTACTTGAAATTCCCAAAATGAGGCAGAAAGGAGGCCTGGACCCCCCTGCCCCGCTCAGCAGTCCTCAAGGCAAGCAAATGGAAACAGCTCAACAGCTCCCGGCGCTGTCACCAGCAGGACAACCTCTGCCAGGGTGGGAAAATTGAAAGATGTGCCTAAAATCATGAGATTGTAAAAAAAAAAAAAAAACAAAAAAATCCACTCAAAGGGTGTCAAGAGCTGGGGCAATAAATAAAACAGCAAATATTGCAATACTCTGGAGAGTTGGCATGGCAACATATAATACAGGCACGTATCTCCTATAGCTCTGCTCTTCATCTGGTGGCTTGTGCTCCCCTCAGGAGACTCGCAGGAGATCAGGGGCACCAGAAAGCAGTGAAAATGTTATTACCATGTAAAATAAAGAAAAATCTCATCACAGCCCCACTCCTCACACAGCCCCACTCTCCAAGGTCATGTATTCCCTGTCAAACATATGAAATACTTTCACACATGCACTTGCACATAGATTTCTTAATTTATAGAGGTTGACAGCTTTCATAATTGACACAATTTTTACCCTAATAAGGAATGTAAGAGCGACTCTCTTTTACTATATCTCTCATGAATAAGGAGCCACCAGCCTGCCATAGGTTAGTAATTTTAGGCTGACTTCCTAGTTAATGAGCCCAATCCTGCTGAGTGTTCTTCCATGCCACCAGGTAAGTCCATCCTATCAGAAGCAAGATGGAAGCCAGTCTGACAGCTGCTCATCTCCTCTGCCACCTGGGGCTCCACGGTCTCGGGGAGGAGGCCGTGACTCAAAGGAAAGGTGGGCAGGCCCTGAGGTGGGGATGGCAGGCATGGCGTTTCCACCCCAAAACCACTACCTGAGCCCATGGATGGCATTTGCCTCCTCTTTTCCAGAATACTAATACTTGTAATTTGTCTTGTCAGTGCTGAGAGGCAAATCAAATATTCTGCTCTTGCCTTCGGGGTATATGTGGACAGGAAGAAGGAAACTCGCAGAGACCTTAATTTGCCAGCGTAAAAATTTGGCAATAGAATCTATAATCACTGTTGTCGACTGTTTTCTCTGCTGCCTAATCTCTCATTTTAACTTGCMGATCTAACAAAAAAAAGTGTGTCACCTGAAGTGATAAAATATTTGKCTCTTGAGACTCTTTTAGGGCTGAGGATACTTGGACTTGTGTCTCTAAAGAGGCTGAAGGCCTCCACTGGCCCCCTTATTTTGGGGAATGGGTGTGGAGACCAGGAACTCCAGCTCTCACAGCCTTCATGTGCTTATGGCACTTGCAACAGTCTCACCATTGACGAAATAAATGGGATAATCTTTTTTTTCCCCATTATCCCAATGCTTTTTCCAAGCATTGCTTCTGGAAAGCCCACAATGTATTATCCCTGTTGTACGCAATGGATGCATATTGAAAATTTTTATGACATGGGAAGTAAATTCTCTAGGAGGAGAACTCCATCCACCCTTGGGTTACTCTCYTCCAGCCACACAGGGGCACACAGGAGGACATCAAAACCAGGCCATTCCCTTCACCTCTTACAGAGCCCTCCCTCCCTCCAGGTAATTTGTAATCAAAGACTTGACAAACTCTTATTCTCCCCAGCTGAAAATCTCACAAAATGTTTCCCTTTTTTTTGCAGGAGGAATTGCAGAGCCACAGCCTTGGGGCAAGACACATGTGGGCTCTCCAGAGCCTGCTGCCAAGRGAAGCTGTGCACCACGCCGGTGCTGTGGTGACTTCCCGGACGTGGCAGGCTGGTGAATACCCTCCCGASTCCTTTCGCCTGGACACATTTTTCCAATGCACCAGAAAAAACTGCTTATCTGCTGGCCTAAACACTCAGGGAATGGTGTCTCCAGAGCTGGGATTACAGCAGACATTCATTGCCTCTGCTATGATATATGCTCCACCAAGAGTGTCTTTAAATTGGATTCCTGAATTGGAAAGCCTGTTGTACTGACACCGTCTGAACCTGACTCAGGCATGAGGACTAGCATTGCTGCTGTTACAAATATGTGTTACTTCTCGCTTGCAGCACGCAAGCTGCATCTGTGGCCCAGGATGGATGGTTTTCCTTGCTCTTCCAGGGATTGCCTGGAAAAAAAAAAACCAAAAACACAGGAAGTCCTCTCCCAGACTTGTAGTTTAAAGTGGGGACATGCCCTCTACAGACCTTTGTGTATAGCCACGCTGCTCAGCAAGTGACACTATGAGGGCAGAAGGTCCCAAATGGAAACCTAACTGCTTAGACATTTTTATAGATCATGGCATCCCATCAAATTTATTTTATTTCTTTTGTCACCCATGAGAAATAGCACTCAGAAAATTATGCATGCTTTGAGAGGAGAGGCAGCGGGTGTTGCTGATGTGGCAGAGGATGCGGCAAAGAACCAGTATGGAAACTATGCAAACTGCTGCTGCAGGAGCAAAGGAAAAGACACGGAGGTTGGTTGCTTGGGCATAGCCAGTAGCATGTCTGGATGCTATGCAAGCCTCAGCGCTCCCTGTAGGAACACAGGCTTGACCCATTGTTTGCCCAAAACCTCACCTTTTAATTCTACTGTCTTCTCCCTATATCAAATATTGTGTCCTAGGACTAAGAAAAAATGATGACTAGAGATAAAAATAGTGCTGCAGAGCTTAGTTTCCAGTAAAATAATCAAGCTAAGAGTGGACACCTGAGAAACTCAAACTGGAAAAGGAAAACCTGGAAACAATGGGGAATGGATGCACCCGATATAATGCTGGGTCAGAGAGGGTTCAAGGAATGGGGGAGATGCCTGCAGGTACAGCTGCCTCCTCCTGCCCTGGGTGGTTGGAGCAGATCTCGTGGCAAGAAGATGCCCTTACCTAGCTGAGCAGAAAGGAGGCTTTGTGAGAATTTACTGTGTCCTTCACTGGTGCTACACAACCACTTATCTGCTTGAGGTTGAGTGCCACCAGCACTGATCACTTTGATTTCTCAAAAGCATCAAACAACTGGAGAAAACAGAAGCTGCTTCCAGAAGAGCGGTGTATCTACCAGGATCCCAGTCGTATCCTGAGCAGAGGGCTGAGCAAATATTTTCTTAGAAAATAAGCTAAGAGACAAAAATTCCATTCTGGTCCTTCTGAAAATTGTGAAGGATTCTGCCTGAATATAGGGAATATTTCTTGTTCTTGCAAAGCATGTCTTTGCACAGGTCTGCTAATTAATTACCAAAATTTCAATAAAAACATTTTAGCACCTGATGCATACCGACTCTGACACTAATTATTTGCTTAAATCTCATTGTCTTTTAGTCAAATAACCTATTTTTCCCTGACAAATAAAGCAACATTAAGCCTGAGCACTAAGGTACAAGATATTACTGCTAATGGGCTGTTAGCAAAAGCTGATTAACCGTGGTGCCAGRGCAGCCCAGCTAAGAGAGAACTTAGCACTCATAAATCCTGCCATTCTGGCCTTCTGTTATGTCAGCCTCTCTACCTCTGCTAACCAGTTGATTACATCAAAGTCTTCATTATCTCACTCTGAGGTCATGCACAGTATTTAACATGGATTTTCCTATCAGGTATTTGGGAGGGTGTCTTGAGAGTACAAGCTGACAGCACCGTGCCTCATGGAAACACCAAGGAAGGAACCAAAGGATCCCCAAAAGGTCTTACAGTGGCTTTGCCCTTGTTGCGTAATCCCTTGCCGTGTCGCTGCTACAATGGCTCCTCCAGATGTGCTCAGGATGTATCTCATCTTTTACTATCCGCTGTATTTTATTAAATCATTTTTTTTCACTCATGCTTTGGGGAAAAAAAAAAAAGACTAGGAGTTGTGGGGAGAAAGATTGACACTACAGAAACCACACTGGCAATTACACTTTTTCCTTTTGTTCTGATTCAGACTTGAGGAGCAAGGCAAAGTGAAGTGCCAAACCACAAACTGCGAAGAAATATATATGACCATTGGGCTTCCTCATAAAGTATGCATCCACTTCACTGAACAAATTCTAATAAACAACGCCGCCTTCCCTGACCTCCCATTGTCTTTTGAAAGCCATTCAACAGCCACCTCCAGCCTACGCGGTATCGTCTTCAAACCTCTCCCATTCTTCACAAACATAGCTCTGATCCACGCTGTGATATCTCAACAGCATTCACTTAGTGCAAGCRCTTTCCTTAGTGTTTTTGACTGTGGTGTCTGCTCCCTGAGCCCAAGCAGCAGCTAGTGAGGGCTATACATGATGTAGAACCCCATGGGCCACGGAGCCTCATATTGGGCCAACAGCAGTGGTTCCTTCTGGGACCATTGATGAGAGATGGGCTGGGGGGAGGAGTAGCTCTCACCAAAACCTACAGAGCAGCAAACAGCCCCAAAGGGGAGCAGGGCTGAGAGCGCTGGAGTAAGTGGCAGATGGACTTTCACCAGAAGTTAGAGTCAAGAGAATTGTTCAATAAGCCTTTTTTTTTTTTTAAATCTCCTTTAAAACAGACCCTCTCAAGGAAAAATGTAATTATTTTAATCTTTTTTTTTCACCCTCCCCCTTCCCATTTGGCAAAGGCACTTGGCTTTCTAAATCCTCAGAGGCAATTTTATGGAAGAAATCATGCCAATTCTTTTTTTCCTCTCCTCTCCTCTCCTCTCCTCTCCTCTCCTCTCCTCTCCTCCCTCTCTGATAAATTTTTAGCAACACACTTACCAGGGAACAGGGTTTTACTTTTTTTTTAATTGGGAATTGAATTACCCTTTCCTTTCTCAGATGCCGCTATGTAGCATTAAGGATAAATGAAATCTAACATATAATTTACCACAGACCTGCCCTGAATGGCAGCCCCACCCCCAGCTCTGCACACCCTTCTGYAAAGGTCCCTGCGCTTGGAGCAAATCTGGCTAACAGGTGCTGCAAAAGGATGGGGAAAATCCCTGTTCCGCAATGCTGGTCACTGCAGAGACCCCATGGAGCCCGGCAGTGAGAGGGACCCTGCTTGGGGACCGCCAGGGCGGGGAGGACAGTGACTCAGAGCACACAATAACCATCATGATCTGTGTTCAGACACCGCACCCCCCATTTCCTCCAACTTTCTTCATATTCTGCAACCATTTGCTTAACACCCTGCGTCGCTGCATTCCTTGGAGTCCTCGTGCTCCCGCCGCCTGCATGGCCAGGGGCAGCACGTGCTTTTGGCAAGAGGGACTGCAGTTACTATCTCCAGTGAGGAAGATCCTGAGTTTGTAGCTGTCCATAAGCCAGGCCATTTCACTTCCAAACCCCAGCTTTCCACTCACTTGGATGAGCGCAGTCCCTCAGTTATGGTCACTRTCTGCAAAGCCCGTGCTGGAGCACTTGTGCCAAAGAGGAGCCCCACCGTTCCTGCAGCTGCAAGTTCCATATCCTGGGGATGTGAGTTTTAAAACTTTCTTCCAGATTTGCACCATGCCTATGCCAGAGAACACTCCCCATGTGTTTGTTTYCTTAATTTTATTTCTCCCTTGAGCAATTTCAACCCAAACCATTCAGTCCAAGCCTACTGCTGGTTCCCTCACATTGCAGACTAGAAAGAGGATTTCAAGATTCATTGCACTTAATCATCCTAAGGGGGTAGGAGGAAGGATACAATCCTACTGGCTGATTCATGTTGCAGACCCTCTAAAGCAAGCTCTGCCTTCCACCCTGGATGCCTCATGTCCTCACGGGCACAGTCCTGCAAGTTCTCAAGTCTGGCCAATGAGCTCACAGCTCCTGCTGCTRGAGGGCTTGGCTGTGAATTTATCTGCTGCTGTGGAGCTGAAGACTGGTACTGGTGGGGAAAAAGACATTTTGGCATGCCTCCAGTAGAGCCTGATGAGCTTGAACCAGGGCTTAGGAGGCCCTGCAGGGGAGCGTGGTTCCCCTGTTAAGAATTTTGTGCTTTTGGCTGAGTGTAGAAAATGTCTATCTGTGTAGGGAGCCTTTGCAGCTTTGCATGTCTGTAGATACTTGCCATGTTTSTCACCTAAGAAATGCTTGATTCTTCTGGATGCGCCTTCAGAATTGTCCTTCTCTCCTGGAAATGGGGAAAGAGAGGAAACAGCATGAGGGGACACATGCATGGTGGATGGAGACAAAACCACAGTCGTGGACTATGTGCATGACAAGCAAGTGAAGCAGTGACAATCTCTCAGCCAGCCGACAGTGGCCATCCAACGGGTGGCTTGGGTGGTTTGCTAAAAACGGTGACACTGTTGCCGTGACAGTCAGCGGTTTTGGCTCTGCGGGCCCCAGGGACGCTCCTGTTGCCCTGGAAATGTGCTGCCTTACAGCGGAGCAGAACAGGCAGCAGCAGATAAATCAAGATGGGRCTGAGTCTAATTTTGGTGTAAGCTGCTGTAGCTTCACTAAAAGATTTATGCCCAAGCAGCCTGTGGACAACAAGTACAGAGCTACGTTGTTGAGAGTCTACAACAGAGGCTTTTCTATTTTCACACTGGTTTAGAAGAAAAGGGGAAAAATACCTCCTGAAGTCACAGCCAAACGTCCACCCAAGTGTCCACCCTGAGCAGGTATTCCCAGCAGCACAGATCTGACTCTGAGGTCAGGTTTACCAAAACTTGAGGAGGTTGCAGCAGTGCCCACCACTGAGGAGCAGCAACGCATGGACACAGGCAGAGCTTCTGCTGCGAGGCACCAGAAGTGTGTGACATTCCTGTGGTTTTAGGTCAAGAAGCCGTTTTGAGGGTCCATGGGGTCAGAACTCAAGCAGCTCTTTGGTCTGCCAAGCAAGGCTGGGTAAGAGGAGACACACAGCAAGATGCAAGTCGGAGGAAKACGCAGACCCCAATGTGCCATCTTCAGTTTGCTGCTTGCAGTGTTTTTGAGCCGTGCTCAGCAAGAAGGAGCCCATGGGGATGGGCAGCCTAAGGCAGCCTTGTGCAGTGGGACCGAGGTGCAGAAAGGGAGTTAAAGGGATCCTTGGGAATATGTTTGGCCTGGAGGCATGACTAGATCCACCAGCGATGCCCTTTGGGTTCTGAAAGACAATGGATCTCTAAGTCCGCCTTTTCAAAGGATCCTTTCAAGGGGTTTGTCAACGCAAGTCGGAATTTGGGAAAAAGTCATTTCAATTACAACGTTGCCCCTACTGTAAGCAGGGTTAGCTGGCGGCCAGGAGGGTTCTCCAAGCACGTTGCTGCTCGCAGAAGGAATTGCTGGTGAGCTGGGTGCTTTCTTTSTAACAAATGAAGTGGTGTTACATCCCAGCCCTATTTTCTCCAGATATACTAAGACTAAAGCAGCAGGAGGCATTTTCATTGCTCACAGCTCCAAATCCCTTCTCAGCTAATAGCTAGTCAAAAGCACTCTGCTTTTTCCTGGGGTCATGCTACTAGCGCTACCCTATTATCTCCCAGGCTTGCTTGCTATCTTCCCTGTCTGCCTCAGTCCTGTTTCTGCCAGCTCCGTCTTTTCCCAGGCGGGCATCCATTTGCCTCTGTCTTCCAGCAAAATCTTCCCCCTGTTTCCATCAGCCTCCCTGGGTTCCAGCCCTTGTTTTGGGCAGAGGCTGCCTTGCTGGTCTCTGCTCTGTAATGGGATTATTTGCTTGCTTGCTCTATTCGCTTGCTCTGAGTGAGGGGGCAGTGATGATGGCCAGGAGACTCAATGGTTTTTTTTGCCCCTGCATCTAACTACACGCTGACTGGGACAGCTGGAGAAAAACGTGTCCCAGGCCCTCCAGTTGCAAGGAGAAAAGCAGCAAATATGTTTTCCTTGCCAGATAATATCCTTTTTATGGCAGGTTTTGTTGTATGGGATAAATGGGGATCAAAGACTTCCTCCTCTCCTCTCCTCTCCTCTCCTCTCCTCTCCTCTCCTCTCCTCTCCTCTCCTCTCCTCTCCTCTCCTCTCC
>PTEX01000132.1:773547-797762 GCA_003342815.1 Eudromia elegans | reverse complement strand
TAAAATAAAATAAAATAAAATAAAATAAAATAAAATAAAATAAAATAAAATAAAATAAAATAAAATAAAATAAAATAAAATAAAATAAAATAAAAATAAAACTCTGGTGTGGCGCTGATGTGACTCAAGGCTTGAGGAAGGGATTTTAATGTCAGGATGCCCTTGGAATGTGTGTCGGTCCACAGGTCATCCCTGCTCACTTCTATGGCCTTTTTTAGTCCAAAACGCATTTCCTGGATTTCTTGAGGGGGAGGAATTAAAAAACAAAACCATGTCAGGTTTCGGCTCCCATTCGCAGCTCTCGAGCAGGTGCCGGGGAGCTCGTGTGKAGCGGGGAGGCGCCCGCGTGGCTGCCGCTCCCAAGGCCGACGGCGGCTCGCCCTGCCCGGCATCCCCGGCAGCGGGACGTGGCACGCGGCGAGATCGTCCGGGCTGAACGCTGACGCCGACTGAGCCCCGTTTCAAAGGAGAGGAGAGGAAGCGCTCGTGGTCGCCCGTGCTCAGATCCCACCCCCTAAAAAGCACAGCGACTGTACGTAGTCTTCCAAAGGAAAACAGAAACTGCCGCCTGATCACAGTCCCCTCATTGCTGTGCTGGTTCTGCATACAATGTATTAGAAACAGACTGCGATGGACTGTAAAAAAATAATAGCTTGAGAGCCATTAGGTTGGCTTAATGCTCTTTCACTCGCAGTCTGCCAAAGCCCTGGGCTCAAGCATGAGTCTTACCTAGGCTGCTCCACCACCACTTTCTCCAAAGCTTTCATCACTGCTGCAGCCTGATGACCCCACCATGGCCTGAAGCATCTCCRTGACATTGGCTTCTCATCCTATTGGCACCCAAACTCAACCTGTGGAGCTGTGGACCTCCAATGGATCTGCCATGAAGTGGAGAACCATCCCCAGGGACAGCCTGAACCTGGACTTTGTACCTGCTTAACTGGGCTCTAATTAGGGTGTTGATTTTTTTTTTTTCTGGAGGAATTCATTATGATTAATATTTTATCAGTGAATTCCAAAGGAATTAATAGTGATTTGCCACTTAGTTTAAGAGGTTGCTGATAATTCTAATGGAATGGGAAATTAGAGTATATAAATGTCTCCTGACACTTTTATTTAAAGGGGAAAAAAATATACAAGGCTAATTAAAATCCCAAAGCACTATTTTCACCTTAAGAAATGGATAAAGGTTATGAAGGCCTTTTAAGAAGCATGCATCTGTGCCAAGAGATCTCCTGGGGGTGTGTGTGTGTAAATCAGCACTGATTAAAGMGTGCACGGGGTCCTCACCGGGGCTGGCGGCTTCTGCACAGCTTGGGGTGCCTTCACATAGGAAATACWCCAGGCAAGTCTTCTGGAAGCTGCTCACCAAGCTCACATGTGAAAGAAAGGGGTAACTAGGCCTTCATACTTGCACACTTAGTGTGAATTCCTTTTTTTTTTTCCCTCTCTTGAAGATCAGTTGAGCAATAACACCATCATTAGAATTTGCTTGCCCATGATCTCCTGCTTTTCCAACTGCCTTCTTGAGGGATGTGGTCAACCCATGTAGAGTCTCCAGAATCACGATACAGTAGACTTGAGCACTCATCTTATCCTAGAAGACCTGCTTTTGCCTATTTCACATCTAAATATGTAGTGATGCAGAGGTCCATGCAGCTTCAAATATACATTCTTCTTCATCTTCCAAACAACAGAGTCTTTCTCTCAACGCTGTGCTGCCCCAAAAGGATGGGATGGGCAATATTTTCTCCCCTGTGATAGATGAAATTTTCTCCATTTTTAAAAATGTACGACAGCCACAGGGCAAAATATGTAGGACATATTTTGCAGGACAAYCATGAGAATCCTGACTACACAATGAAGCAAACAGGCACCTCCATCTAGACTGCCAAGTTCCTGAACAAGGGAAAGTAAAACAATGATAGCTCAACTGAAACCCACTGGATATGTTGTTTTACAGCCATTACTGTGGCTGCTCTTGCTCAGGTTAACTCACTGMTACTATGGTAATGCAGGAAATTTCTGCTTCATAACTAGGAAAAAAAATGTAGGTATTTCCCATTGTCAATTATATTCTCTGTCCTCCTCCATTCGGTTGTTATGAGATTAGAGGCTGGAAAAGTCATATTTCAGATAACTTTATGTGAGCTGATTTTCAAAAAGCTTTGAAAGTGCAAAGTCATGTCCCTAAAAAATCAATTAATGGTCTCGTAGAACAAGAGTAAGACAGGACCTGAACACAYGTGTACACTTGGGCAGTGGGAAGACAAAATGCTCACTCTCTGATTTTCGCAACATCTGATATCTATTCAGTCTACATTGAAATAAATGAGTGCAGAAAGTGCAGAGTGCTGGTGTAATTGCCAAGATTTTTGTAAAGTCACGGGTCTAGTTATGAGATCAGCTAATTGAGCTTTTCCCCTTCCAGCTGAAAAGTTTGCATCCTTATTTGTTATTACTGCCTTCCAAGAACTCCGTTTCTCAAAGGACTTAACCACCAAGTGAATGATCTATTTAAATAAGGAATTGGCAAYTGGCACTTGCAATTGCATTTCCAGCCTGAAATGTCTGTTATTAACACCCAAAACGAGAGCTGTACAATCAGCAAAGCTGGGGTGGGAGGAGAAAAAGACACAATACTGCCTTGTCCTCAGAAGGAGCTTTATTAATATTTTGCTTTAWCAAACATTGTAGTATGAAGGCATCACTTCTTTAAGTTTTCCAATGTATGGCACAAACAAAAGGAAAAATAATAGACTCAGAGGCAAATTCAGCATGTAAGTGACAGATTAACATAAGAGGTGTGTGTTAACCTGTACAGCTCTTATACCATCTATTAGAAGATGTTTTGCAAGCAACAGTCTACATTTATTTGCATTTAAGTAAAAACGTATTTTTGTTTGTTGGAGCAAATTGCTTTTATTAACTTTCTTTTATATCACAAATGTCAGAATAAGGCAAATCCTTGATGAATCGTGTGATAAAAACCCCTATTCCCCAAGAAAATAGATCCAACATACTCTGCTACAATGTCATTTTAAAAGCAAAGCACGCATGCAACCGCATATAGAGAAATGTTTCTTTTTTTTTTTTTTTTAATTAAGTGCATAAAGCAGAACAGTGTTAATTCACAAAGAGGCTTTTTCAGTGCTTTATAGAAAGATTTACAATTAGCTGCAGTGAATATGTGACCCAGTATTACGACGTCTCGGAGATCTCCTTTGGAAGCCTGTATGAAAGGAAACACGTCCATCATGAGAGCAGTCACTCGCTGGAGGATTATTGTGCCTAATTGTAGGGATGAGCGCTTTTATAAATAGGGGCTGCACCATTAAAAGCAGATTTTGGTACTCCGTATGCAAACACGGGGACTGCAGGGCTTCTGTTCTCTTCATGCTGCCTACCGGGGGCAAATTCTTAACCCAGATCCACAAGACACTGGAGTTATTCTGGTTTCAATTCTTATTTTTCCGCAAAGCYGAATTTCTACATTCCTCCAGCTCCTGCAAAATCAGTGGACGCTGCCAGAGGGGCGTCCGGCCCAGTCATAATAAAAAAACCCACAAACCTCAGCCGAAGCACTCACGTTGCCCAAACCTACCCAAAGAAAGAAAAATACAGACCTATCTGGAAATTGTACCATAAGGATTGAACCAACTCATGCGTTTTCTCCCTTTACGTTTCTATTGTGGCTGCGTCCCTCCGCTGCTGCATCCTCCGGAAAACGCTTCACGGTTTCAAAGCCTGTTTCAGGACCAAAGTTAAATGAAAACGGCAATGAAATCATGGACAGGRGTGACAAGGAGAGTGTCTAACGCGAAGCATCTCTGCAGTTATTTATTTCTTGCATCAGCGTGCCTGCCTTCACAAGGGGTTTCAGCACTCCTCTCTCAGTATGTCATCGTGCCGCCACACAGCGCCCGGGTGGCTCCTGCATCGTCTCCCCTGCCGAACCTGGCGCTTGTGACCGAGGGACGCAGGGCACATGGCGGGCTGCAGACCACAACTCACTTAGCGCTGCACGCGGCAGCTGCAGAATTGGATGCAGAGAGGGCTGGACACCGGCTTGGATAAACTGACACGGCTCTGCTGAGGTTCGCTCACACCAGCTCAGGACAGGAGYGTCCAGGTTTCCTTCCACAGGAGCAACCCGTTTTCCAGGTTCATTCCCATGCCCTATAGGAGGTTCCATCCCCTTGCCGGATAAAGGAAGCCCATCCATCCTTGTCTTTTCCCAGCGAACACACAAAATCAGGATTAACATGAGAAACTCCCCCTCTTGCATTTATTCCGGTTGCTCTTGAGATTTTTTTTTCCATTCCTCCCCTTTCCAAGGGAAAACAGGTTGATTGAATCTGAATCTCCGGGTATGGAAAACATACAGCAACGTGCGAGGTGGGCACCGTGCTGATGCACATCCCGACTGCAGCGCTGGAATTAGCTGGAAACTCGGTGCAGGAAGAACATCACAGAGAAAAACACACTTTCTGCCACGCCAACAAGGCGGGAGGGAAACACAACGCTTCAACAGGGACAGGGCCCCCAAAACGCAGGGCGAGGGGTGTCAGAGCTAGTGAGTGCGGGATCACCCCAATCCAACACGTACCCCTGACAGCAGGCTGAGCGGACAAGATCCATAGGGCCCCACCTCCCAAAGCTGAGCCTGTTCAGCAYCACACACCCACCAACCTCCAGAGAGAAATCCATGCTGACGCGGCTCCATCGGGTCTCTGCTGCTAGCTCCACATAGGCTACAGTGCCAAAGGAGCCGGCATCTGGAAATATCCGAATACCTGGAAATACCCCAGCAAGCCAAGGGGCCGTGGCTGCACACGGCAAAGTGTGGGGCAGCATCAGGTGCTTTCAGCGCGATCCGGTGGAGTTTGGCATTTTCCTCTCTGATCTGTGTGTGTCCTGACACCCTTTCAAATCGCTCAGCAGCTGACAGCCATCRGCAGGTGCTATGGCCAATGGCATGTGCATTTAAGGTCAAATTCCGCTCCCAATTAGACCAGCAGAAATGTTCTCACCAAACCTACTATAGCTAGAATAAACCTAGATCACAGCAGGATGAATTGATGGATGTATCTCCCAGTCTTTCGCCTTGGGTTTTCTGTTTTGGCCAGCTAGTAAAAACCTACTTGGGGATTTGTGCATATCTTTAGGGGAGGGAAGGCAGGAAACCCACAATTTCTCTATTTAAAATGGCCAGGGTTTTACGGGCAGCACTGTAAAAGTCTGAGCTCTTGCAGCACGTCGCAGAGGTGTGCACCCGCTGCACAGGCCGCCTCCTCTCCCACCCATGCGCTCCCACGGGGCTCGCATCCAGCGGTGCAGCAATGCAAGAACTCTTTGTGCTGTCCCCAAAAAAGCCTCAGCACAGCATTCGCTGGCAGAACAATTGGCATAATGGTGAGATGGTCTTACCCAAGTAGCTGTTAATTGCTTTTTTACTTCCTAATTGATAAAAGAAGGAACCATGCACATACAGCAGGAAGTGCAACGAGGGTCGCAGGAGGTGCAGTGTTAAGTGGTCAACGCGGGAAGCCGTATTCCAGGGGGTCTTGATGCAGGATGCCCGTGGGAAGCCGTATTCCAGGGGGTCTTGATGMGGGATGCCCGCTGCCCTCTGCCACTCGTGGGGCCGGGGAAGCAGTTGCAGCCTATGAGTGCTTTAAGGACCCACCTACAGCACCAGCTTGGGACGGGCAGACTGATGGGGGGCACCGACCGCCCAAGGCCACGCATGGGTCTCGCCTCTGGATCTGTCAGGCCCTGTGGAGTGTTGGAAGAGCCAAGGCTGCAGATGCCCCAGGCTCTGCTGCCCACCCCGGATGCCCGCACGCAGGCGGGAGATGGTTTGCAGAGTTGGGAGCTGCCTTCCCTGCAAATCCCTAGCAGGAGGAGAGCCGCGGGAGCCGGCGTGCGCGGATCGTAATCCGTCGTGGYGGCTCGTGTTCCCACAGCAAATCTCTGCTTATACCCTAAGGAGCAGCTTTAGGGAAAACAAACAGAAAATAAAAAAAAATAAAGGGGAGGATAAACCCACTCCCGTGGGTTGCCTGCAGACAGGACTGTAAACTGGGAAAGCAGCAAGGCTGCTGGGGGCAGGGACAGGCCCCGCGGGCTGGCGACACGAGTGCAGGSAGATCTAACACAACACAGGGACTCGTGGTTCAGAAGAAACGGTTGTAATTGCAGGGATGGTTGCAAAACATTGCCAGAACCGGGACGTAATGTTTCTTTCCAACAGGTTTACAGAACAAAAACGCCATGGCGAACACAGAGCGATGAAAGCGAGGAGGCGTTTCCCGCAGCTCCCTCCCCTCCCGGCGCGCGGGCCGCCCCTCCGGCCCCGAGGCGCGGGGATGCCCTAGGGCGACGTCGGAGCCTGCGCTGGGCCTGGGCCGTCACCACCGCCTCGTCTCCTGCGGCGCTCCTGCCGACGGCACAAAGGACAAGAGCAAACGCCGTGAGCGGCGATCGGCGTCCCCGCGCGGCGGCCCGGCCCTTCTCCAGCCCCAAACACCCCTCCGTCTCCTCCCCACAGGAAGCGGCTTCTGGCACGCTTCCAAAATCCCACCCACGAGCAAGCGTGGCCACGGAAATCAGGGATGTGAAGCCACTGCTTCTTTTATACCTGTGCCTGAGTCGCTTCAGCCCCAGCAAGTGCCCTGGTGCTAGGCCTTGCAACATTCTTCTTGGAAACACTACGAGAAAATGCTAAGCGTGGTAAGCAAAGGGGTCTCCTCAGCCCCAGAGGACTCAGTGCTTTGAGGTTTAACAAACTGATCCGTCCTCCCCTATGGACCCGCTCCGTGCAATTACAGCAGTGGCAACACGGTCAGGAGGACTCAAGTAGACTGCCGAGAAGAATTCCATTTTTGCTTCTAATCCCCATACACGCCATTAAAATGCTGGGAAAATCATTCTGGGCCYCTGGCTCAGGCCCCTTCATTTCTGAATAGTGCCATCATAGCCAGGCTATTGGAGAGACTTATTAATTAACTGCTAATTGTGGTGGTGTTATTCTCCTGAACTTCACCTTCATCAAGCAAAAAGGACTCCCACCCAAAACATTTGCAGGCAGTAATTTCCAAGGAAGAACGCAGTCCAAAACACAGGCTTCCTTCAGATCATGTGAAAACAGTCATAACTGTCAGATACATTTTTTATAAACCATTTTTTTTAAAACCACGGGTATTAACCTTTCAGTGTGTTTTTAGCAGAGAGGATTTTACGAGTTTCTTTCCCTTCCTTTAGCAGAGCAYGAAACCAGAAGCTAGGAAAGTTCCTCCTATAAACAGGAAGAACTGTGGAAGCGGCGTTTCAATTAGGAGGGTCCCGGCTGGTTTGGCTTCAGCACCTCCTAATGGGGCCCCCATYGGTCGTATTTCTCCTCCCAGCAGCACGGCAGCACATTGCCAATACGCTGACAAGGACGAGGGGTTACGCTCGCTAATAAGACCTYGCATTTTCAATCTCCATGATACAGCTGCCACTGTTGTGAAGCTTCTATATTCGGGCTCGAGCTACATGAAATCCCATTACAGSCATAAATAACACATCTTGCTGGATATGATATTGGCATCTTATAATAACCCTCCACAGAGGGAGTGTCGCGTGTTAGCGCTCAAAACCACTGCTTAGATAGCAGCCACAACCACTTTCTGTAACTGAGGGTGGACCATGGAGTTTTGTCTTCCTAGAAAACTAATTGTTTTTAGCTAGGGGTGAGGCTCTTTAGGCATATGAGCCAATTGGTCTGCAATAGGCACTGTTGTGCACGCCTGCAACGGCACCATCCCACAGCGTGGAAGGCAGCCCAGCTCCAAGAGGCAGCCGCCCGGCTTCGCCTCGCGTCGYTCCGCAGCGAGGAGGGACGTGAGGCATCGCAGTGCCAAGGGCAATAAACCCCTCCCGACACGAACCTGTTGTTCCAGAATACAGATTGCCCAGGACTCAACTTGTTTCCAACCAGTATAAATTGCCTGTCATTTTCCTAAGCAATGCCAAGAATTGTTCACTCAGTGACTCTTCCATTGCTTATCTTGGTGCTGTCTTGCTTTCTGATGATCTAAGACCGTGCACTGTCTAAATCTGTTACAGCTGCAGAAAACTACTGTAATATTTACTTGACAAACTAAGTCTACTGGATTTTTTTTTCATAATATTCTGCATTAACCAAATTCTTTTTCTCTGTGTTGTCTTTTTTTTTGTTTTGTTTCTTTTTGTGTGTCTAATTACGGTTGTTTATAAGTCTAGTTTTCAAATGGAAGCGGGAAGGAAAATGGTTGCTATAAAAGAGGAAATAACCATAACTGTCTTACCTATTAGTTAACTTTCGGCTCTGTTTCTGTAGGGCTGCTTCTCCTTTCAACCTGACTATTCATTTCATCTGAAAATAAAACAAGACAGTAGTCAAATTTTATCCTTAACACAAGTAAAATTCATCACATATTGCATAATAACKGCTTCTAATCCAAAGAGGACAGGTTGCAATTATTGCATTAAGAATTTGATGCCATAAATCTGCAAAAGTGTCCCTCAGGCTTGCCATCATTGCTCACTGCTACAGGGAAACCCTGTTTTGCAGCGGTGTATGCTTCAGCATCACCAGAGGTGCCTCTGCATCTAAAGCTTCCTTTGGGCTCAAGTTTATCCAGCCCAACTTTGGCACCTAACAAAGATCTCCATCTCAGGAGAGCAGTTGCCCTCSCCTGTTCCTGTAGACCATAGACACAGGCACCTCCAAGGGGTGACTCGGAGTTTCACCAGACTAAATGGTCTTGACTTTTGTCCATTCCTACCGGAGCGTCACTGGTTAGAGGGTTGCACAGATGCATAAGCATTTCTGAGTATCTGACAGCAAGGGTTTTCATATCAACCTTGCTAATGAGATCTGCAAATCTCTTCACCTCCCTTCACGACATCAAAAAAGATTCCTTGCACTGAGTCTTTGGCTGACACAGCAAAATCCTTGACTGGAAAATCCTCAGGCTTTTGATCAAGTACCAGGTGGGAGCCGGGACTGAGCTGGGGACTGAATGTGGCTCCAYCTCTAATTTCAGAGATGCTGCCTCAGGATGTCGGTCGGCTGCAAGCGGCTGCAGCCTGCAGGAGGATTGAGGGGAAATGGTCTGGTACTTACTAGTGCACTATCAAATTATGAAAACAACCTTATCTTTTTTCATCTAGAGTTACTGACAAACAAGAAATGACTTAAAGGATTAAATTCACCTCAATATGTTTTCTGCAAAAATATCACCTGAACTATGGCATGTGGGATTGGTTCTATTTAGACTGAATACAAATCTTCAGGAGAAGTACTTTTAGTATTAGTATTTGTTCTGAAATGAATTTAATAAGGTCATTTATATTAACATTTAGGTTTTTTTAAAAAATGTGCTTTATATTGCGGTATCAACTGCAAAATAAGGATCATTTCATGTGAGTGACATGGAAAAAACTCCAATCCAAATGAAATATTTAGAAATTAAGGGAAGATGAGGGGGAACAAAACCAAATTCAATAACTGTCCTACTTCGAGTCAGGCAATATGATCTCTGAGTCAATACCATGTCAACACACCTGTGAGGGTTTTTTTGTAAATTATTCATCATACATATGCAGAACAGACACTGTAATGGCTYCCTGGATGTATGCAAGGAATAATAAGGAAAGTATCTGCTCCTGATTATGGAGCTCTGATGCACATCACATTTAGCCACGTTGTGTTCTTTATATGCATTTGCATAGCAAAGACAGGATGCTTAATAAAAAATCATTAAGGGAAGGCTGCTGTGCACTGATGACAGCAGCCTTGCTCAGCCTCATTATGTCAGCCCACTTCACACAGCTTTAGGAAAGCACCGTGAGGTTTCTCTCTCAATTTCACACAAGCCGCTTTTGGAGTGAAAGTTTCATTTGAAATCTGAGGTTCATCTCTGTAGCATCCTAAAGAAGTTAACCTGCTCTTCTCTTTTCCCGTGTAAGGGTAACTAGCAGCCCATCCTGCTTGGCGTTGGCGCTGATATGGACACGAAGATCTCGTAAGTGAGGGAGGAGCTTCTGCAGACTGCTGGAGAACCCCAACAACACCACCTCCAGCTGTGTCCAGCTGGTAGAGCAGCAGAGCAGTGCAAGCACACCTTCCCTCTCTGTCTGCACGTGAACATGACGTGAGAAGAGCCTCCTCTCAAAAGCAAGCAAGCAAGCACCCCCAAAAAGGAGCCGTCGGTGCTGAGATAACCCAGTGCATTTTGGTCAAAGTGCTGCTATTCCTGMTCAACTGGGGGATGTGGTTCAGCAGCAAGGCAGCCTCTTAAAGGTCAGGTAGCCAGCAGATACAGCTCTTAATCTAAGTGAAAAAGACAGGTAAATGGGAGAATGGGAACTAAGTTTAGAGTTGTCTGTGTGGGAGAGAGCATTCTTCCCCCAAAGGATATTATGCTGCAGAYCTGGCTGGCAGATGAAAGGAAAGCATTATTGTATTGATTTAAATAGGAGCTCAGTCAGACTCATATTGCAAAAATAATCCATTTCTTTGGCTGCTTCCTAAGCAAAGTTTCACTTTGCATTTATGTAACTTAGCTGTAGAACATATAAATATAACTCCAGATTTCTCTGGAAAGAAAAAATGGGCTGTTTTGAATCAAACCTACTGTGCTGTGGTGGGATAGGTGCATCATTTTACTTGGTGGCTGCTTGTTTCTTGGATATTACATCAACAACATAAAATGCAGAATGGCGATAGCTGTTTCAGACCCGGCTTTTATATTGCCTCTGCAAATCATGTGAAGGGCAGGTTGCTGCCATCGCATTCATCAACCTGCACTGGCTTATGAAGCAATCTGAAGTTTCAGCTTTGACACTTCCTTTGAGATCGCTTCATCTTTCTCTTCCCTCCTATTGTGTCATCAAGTCAAGGTGCTGCTGTCCAAAACTTGAAATGAAAGGGACAAGCGAGTAACCCCATTATTGAATGAGTGAACAGTCCGATCCACCTAATACCAGCTGGAAACTAACATCTACCTTCGTAATCCTCGAAGTTTTGCTGGGATAAAAAAATCTCTATATATGCCAGCAGAGAAATACTATCTAGGAAACCCATCACTGCAAGTGTCTTTCATATACATTAGGAATAGTAATCAGCCCACCTGCCCCGGGTACAAGTAACATTAGAGCCAGGGATCTTTTCTCAGGTTGCCAACAGCCATCTGTACATCTGTATATATATACCTATATATAAATATATACCTACCTAGTGAGGCTTAGACACACACACCCTCTGACAGTTTTTCTGAGGGAATATCATGCCCAGCTTTCAAATCATAGTAATTTCTCAAATATATCACTATTACAGCCCTGCCCACTAGATGAAGCAATATTGGGATCTGCCTCATCTGTCTAAACTGACTGCTTTTATAAAGCACTTTTCACTGTGACATGGCACATGAAATTACAAAACAAGAGCCTGGCTGCCAAGGGGTGTCGATGAATAGAGTCTTGTGCTTTCAGCTGTGAAGTGATGAGCTCTCCTGGGGCAGAGGAAGGCGACCAGAAAAAAAATAAGCAATTTGCATAAAAATTACTGTCACAGGGAACCTTTTCATGTTTTTTTTTTTCCTTAATCTCAGCCAGTATCCAGTACCTTTAGAAATTCTTCTTTTTTTTTCAGTGAAACTTAACCCTTAAGAGAAAACAAAGCATGAGGTTCTTGAYCCTCTCTGTGCTTTTACTTTTTAACACGTGATATATGACCACACAGAAAGCAATCTGTATTATAATCCCAATAACAACATAAAATGAAGACTTTTCTTAATATCAGAGCACATTTCTGCATCCTTAGTACACGCTCTACTCCTGTCCTTTTGTACAGCTCAGGAAATTCACAGAAAGTGAAGTAACAAGATGAATTAAATGTAAAAGTTCTTACAAGAAAAGCAACAACTGAAACAAGGAAACCTATTAAGATCCTCCTTGCAGAAGCTATCTGTCAGGCAGAGTCGCTGCGCTGTGCTACAGCACACATTATAGTAGCCCTGTGAACACTTTTATTTCCCGTGGAAAATCCCTATAGATTATTCCTTTACAAAATTTTGATTTGTTCTCACTAAGTACTCCAAACYATTCCAGGGATTAGAAATGGAAATATTTTAATGTCACTGTGAGTTTTTGGGTTGACTTGTTCAGGGGGTGAGACAGCTCTTTTGGCTTTACTCTGCACATTTCCTAATAACAGCACAGCCTCTAGCATTTTAAAAGAAGAAAATCCATTATGGATGCTTCCTTTTCCTATTCTTGCAAAAACTTCGTTCTAGTCACATAAAAAATCAGCCACTTGAGTCAAATGTTCTGGATTCTTATGACACCAGAGAAAGGAAATCGATGTTAGATTCTTTGTATCATTAATAACAAAAAGAAAACAATTGTTTCATCTTCAGGATACAAAAAATTATGCCTTGAATTTGTGTTAAGTAAATATAGAAGAGATTAAAGGATGGATCAAAAGCAGTTTTCACTACAGATGGGAACTATTCCATGATAACACACAACAAGATTGGGGCTGGAGGCTGAATTCCAAAGACCTTGTCTCTTGAAATATAAAAGAGGACCTATCAAGTGACAGCTGAGATAGCCTCTTACTTAGTTTTATTAATCTCTAAGCATCAGTCTAGAAGAGTTGTAAAAAAACAAAAAAAAATATAGAGCATTGATTCATTCTTCTTTACACACAGTATGAGCCCAGAGGTCATTTTTTCAGTATATGAATTCCTTAGGGACTACAGACCTGCAGTAGGGACCCAGGGCTCAATCCTTGCTGACATAAGCACCTAGATCTCTCATTGAGGTTACATTAGGTCCAAAATATGGCTTAATTAAAAAGGAAAGGAGACTGAACTTACCGAGAGAATATATCACCTGAGTCAATGAGAAGTCAATGGTACCCCTACCTTAATGGTACCTCAATGGTACCTCTACTAGATTTTTAAGGACAACCCATGGGTCAAATTTATGGGAAACACGCTCCATTGAGTCTTGATAGGCCAGTAGGAGACCTGAAAGATCCCTTTACAAAACTGATAAGACTCTAGCAGAAGACTGTAGAGATGACATAACTTCTTAGCAGACAAAACTGAAGAGATTACAAATACACTGCTCATTTTTCAGTACTGCATAAACAAGTCCTAGGGAGGAATGCTATGTATGCACTCCAGACAACTAAAGCTTTGGAGCAACATACCATCATTATTTGAAACAGCTGCTGCTTCAGAAGAAAGGTCAACTTTCATAGGCTCTGGAGGAGTTTCTTTCTCTTGCATTTCTCCTGTAAGATAAGCCAAAGAAGAGAAAAAAAAAATCAACACTTAAAGCACCTGATTAACATAATTCTCAGACTCTGTATGTCTTTTTTTTCTCTCTCTTTTTGGTGGTATGCTTCTACTTTTATAGACTGCTGCTGATCAGCAGCAGCCATTACAGAAAAGGACAGAGGATACAGAGGGAGGAATACAGTTTGAAAACAATTGCTTAAATATTTGTAGAAATTTGCACTCTTTTGTAATTGGGATTAATAAAAACCACATCACAAGTGCGCGTTGCTGTCTCCCCAGTATTCTTTTCTCATCTTTTTCAAAGAACCCTGTCTGCCTGTAAAATGCAATATAGAACGGGCACCTAATCGCATCAAGTTTCTGTAGCTAGCAGAATAAAAGCAAACATGAGGAGAACTCAGACATTCTTGGTAGTTCAGACACAAACTCCAATTTAAATTTAGGGAGATGCATTTTATTATTGGAACTCTACATTTTTCTCTTTCCTGCCTCAGGCTCATCTGGAAACTCAGATCCAATCTCTTAGCAATCGCTGAAATGGAAACAAAATGTTTTTTGCTGTTTCGTACAGAGATCTCCTAATATTCTACCATTTAGGGTGTGGAAAGGTCAATTTTTAGTTTGATATCCATCCTGGTGCCTCTACTTTGCGGCAAGTCTAAAGGCTCTCGCAACTACAGCTGAACTATGGGATGCTGAGCTGTCGGTTGCTAAGCAATCTAGACATTTTSCTTGTTATTATGAGACAGCAAAATACAGCAAGGATTGAAACACCTCCAAAAGGCTTACTTTTAAGCTGAAATAATTCATGACTTTTTAGCAAGAGAGACAGACATAACATTCTAGATCACTTAAACATCTCTTTCTCCTTTTGGTGGATAGCTTTTTTTTTTTTTTTAATGCACTTCTGTGTGCATTATTTTGTATGGTACTTTTATTTTGTCCATTAACAAGTATCTATATTGCAGTTTCCTGACAGTTTTCTTTCTAATTGTATCTGCAACCTAATGCACTGTAACTGAGATTTCAATCTCCTCTGTGCTTGTTCTGTTGGCAATGCTAGTCTTAGAGGTGACTTCTGCTGCACTATGCTCTTACTAGGCATAGAAATGCCAGAACAAGTAGACAGCAAATGCAGAAACAAACATAAATAACTCAATTCCTGCCATTTCTCCCAAGTTCTCTCCCCCAAGTGGGGAGAGGAGCAGTGCAATGGACAACCCCATAGCAATGGAGATGTTGGTGACCATTGCAGCATCCTTCAACAAAACACCCTGTTGACCACCTCATCTCCTCCTTGCTGATATAAATCTTACACACATGCACAGGACAAAACCACTGTCCCTCCCTTGTGGCAACATCTGCACATGCCAGACTTGTCAGAC
Source organism: Eudromia elegans (assembly GCA_003342815.1). NCBI lineage: Eukaryota > Metazoa > Chordata > Aves > Tinamiformes > Tinamidae > Eudromia > Eudromia elegans. Next base: position 783,037 of record PTEX01000132.1, on the reverse strand, counting down.
ACAATGTACGCTCAAAAGCCCAGACCGCTTTCTTCCAGCAAAATCAATATGAAATTTGGATGACTATCAAAGCACTGATTAATCATGGAGAATACTCTGAATTATCTCACTGGGATTGTACTATATTTTGAATAACCTGGGAAAATGGCTGTATGGAAAATAAAGTTTTGGGGTAAAAAAAAAGCAACCTTCCTGCAATGAGCATAGCCTGCAGTGAAGCCAACACTTCCCACCAAGCTGCCCCAGATGTCTGTGTGTATTTGGGAGCCCTGCTAAGCACCAGAGTGTTTGGGCTGGCAGCTGATACCTGTGACTCAGACTGTGCCTCCTCTAAGCCACAGTCTATTAACCAGATGATAAAGTAGACATGATACGGCACGTTACGCCTTGGCTCCCGGTTTCTTTAACAGCCTAGTTGCTCTGCTGTTGTCAGCTCCTAAAGACGCCTGTGCAAAGTTTCCAGGACCTATCTGAGATGTGCCGGCGCTCCCAGCTTCACCACGCTCCACTCCAGAAATGCTCTCATGCAGCAGATGGGTGCAAAGGGCTCACTGGCACTGGGCTAGGGGAAGACACAGCTTACCAAAAGGCAAGACGTTTAGATCATGTGTGCATGCATGCACGTGTGTGCTTGTGCTCAAGGAGGTTTCTGCTGCACGGATAAATGCAGAGGAGCCGAGGGTCCTCAACACCCAAAGCCGGCAGTATGAGGCTCGGGGATGGACTGCGGTGACCATGGAGCAGCCCTAGAGAGAGAATGGTAAGAGCAGGAACAAATACGGGAGCAGCCCTAGAGAGAGAATGGTAAGAGCAGGAACAAATACGCTAAACCACTTTTCAAAGGGTTTAACATTGCCAGGAGAAGGGTAATGCATGTTCTGCACTGCTGTCTTCTTTCCAAGTCTGAACTGCTGGTTCCTCATCTCCACTGGGAATGGACTTTGGCTATCCTGGGATTGCTATGGCCTATGTTGATGGTTGGATAAGGTCAGCCATAAAATGAGCATGAGAAGCTATGATTGAGAAGATCCTCTAACCACTGCAAACCTTTGGAGGAAAGCTGTACTTTGGATCAGCTGGTTTCCAGACAGACTTTGAAGCTCTGTTGATATAAATCTTCCCCTTGACCCTTGCTATCACTATGGGTGGGAGGCAGGGGCCTATGCAGAGAAGCATGTGGAAGAAGGATCATCCAAAAAGGGCCTTGCTTGCTGTGCCGTAAGACTGTGTGCAGCCCTGAAATGAGCCCATTGCCCCTAAAGAGCAGCTCCTGATCCCAGCAAGAGCCACTATGACATCCAATCCACTGTGGAGGCTCCCTGGCTCCTTGCTGAGATTGCTGGAGGTTAGAGCACAAACACAAGACATATTTCAGGCCTCGGAGCAGGAGATGAAAGCTACTGAAATGCAGGGAGCCTAGGAGACACCACTTTCAATTTCAATTACCATTTCCAATTGCACCACTGCCAGAGTTGATTACTGTAACCCTTTGGTAGGTTGCTTATACAACAAGCAAAGCCAGTGGCAGCAGGTTTACAAGTTGAGGGAAGGCTAGCTCCAAGCATTTTGAAATACATAAGACAAATATTTGCTAGGAAGATGGAAATCTTCATACTGTTATTTCATCTATTTCTCCCTTACAGTCACAAGCTGCCCATAGCTCCACATGGTTGCAGTTAATACACAACTGTTCTTTTGGAGAGACAGGTTTCCATGTTCACATGCAATTCATGACATTAAAATGGAGCTGTGCTACACCTTGGTAGCATCAGTTTTAAAAGTGCCCAAGTACAGAGGCCAGGCATCTAGCTGCTTTCCACACTCGATAAATTAATACATAACACTTTGCACTAGGTTTGCATCTGTATTAGGTTTTGCCCTTCTCACAGGGCCTACATATCTGCACTAACCACCAAGGGCACGTGGGAGATTGYGGGGAGATAACAAGATAGCAACTATTATTTACTACATTCATTTAACACTACAGTTCACCAGAATTTTGGTAACARCGCAGGAATTCTGATAAAATAATATACTATGGACAAGTGGCAAGTGGGGAAGTTAATTACTCAGGAATTATCTGTATGGCATTCACTTCTGTTCTTGCTATATAACTTGAAAGTTCACTTCTGTGAACTATGTGAAAACTATATTGCACTTATTCTGAATGATCAATTTTTTTTCTGATCCATACCCATTAAATAAAATTTATTATCTTGTGTTTAACTGTAAATATCCTTCGCCTAATTGGGAGATACTGAGAGACAGCAGCTTGTTAAAAATACAAATTTCTCTGGTTTGAAGGYGCAATTTGTCATTAGCAGCAACAAAATCGAAAGACAAAGCTCTCCTGACCCAGAGCTGCACTGTCTTATCTGWCAAAACCAGTTCCATTTTTCTTGTTCTGCAAATAGCCAGAACAGTATTTTTTTTCTCCTTCCCAGTCACTTTGCTCTAGCTGTTTGCTAACACTACTGTCAAACCTTCGTGTACTTTGTTTACTGCTGCATTTTAATAGTGCTGCTTCACTTAGGAACAGAAGCTTTCCGTGATACAAAGGCTCAGCTCAATAATACCCACTCCTGCAAGGAGTGACCCTTTTAACCGGCACAAAGTCTCTCCCATAAAAGATTTATACTTTCTTCTACAGCTACTCACATTTAAACCACCTAAATCTTCCTCACTCTCCAAGACTCTGCAGTTGTGGCCCATTTTTACTCAGTAATGTTAAAATCYGTGAGCAGTTTTATCCCTGGATACTGTTCCCTAACTCGCAGGTCAAGGAACACCCTGCASAGGCTGCAGGAGCGGAGTTGCCATAAGGCACCTCTGGCTATTCAGTGTGGCTTCATTAACAACACGTCTCCATCTGTCAGATGAGGAATATTCTACCTTCTTTTTAAAAAAAAAAAAGAAAAAAAAGGCAATTAGGCACTGCAGAGATGAAAAGACAGGCAAAAGATGCAGATTTTGGAGGAGGTTTTGCTGGCTGGGAGACCAGCTTTGCTGATCACAGAATCCTTAGGGTTGGAAAGGACCTCTAGAGATCATCTAGTCCAACACCCCTGCTCCAGCAGCGACACCCAAAGCACGGGGCACAGGGTGGCATCCAGGCGGGTTGGAAGATCTCCAGAGAAGGAGACTCCACAGCCTCTCTGGGTAGCCTGTGCCAGGGCTCTGTCACCCTCACAGCAAAGAAGTTCTTTCTCACATGAAGACGGAACTTCCTGTGTTTCAGTTTAAAACCATTACCCCTTGTCCATTACCCATTACCACTGGCCACTACCAAGAACAGTTTAGCCCCCTCCTCCCTACAATCATACCTCAGGTATTTGTACATGYTGATCAGATCCCCTCTCATCCTTCTCTTCTCTAGGCTAAACAGGTCCAGCTCGTTTAACCTCTCCTCATATGATAGGTGCTCCAGTCTCTTGATCATCTTGGTCGCTCGTTTCCGAACCCTCTCTAGGAGCTCCATGTCCCTCCTGTACTGGGGAGCCCAGAACTGCACCCAATACTCCAAGTGCGGCCTCACCAGGGCTGAGKAGASGGGCAKGATCCCCTCCCTCGMCCTGCTGSCAAYGCTCCTCCTGATGCAGCCAGGATCCCATTGGCCTTCTTGGCCATGAGGGCACATTGCTGCCTCATGGTGAGYCAAATGACCTTCAAATCCCTCTCCACGGAGCTGCTTTYCAGCAGGTCAGCCCCTAATCTGTACTGGTGCCTGGGGTTATTCCTSCCCAGGTGCAGGACCCTGCCCTTACCCTTGTTGAACCTCAYGAGGTTCATCTCTGCCCAGCTCTCCAACCKGTCCAAGTCCCTCTGGATGGCAGCAGAGCCCTCTGGGGTGTCGGCCACTCCACCCAGTTTGGTGTCACCAGCAAACTTGCTCAGGGTGCACTCTGTGCCCTCATTCAAGTCGTTGATGAACAAGTTGAACAGCACTGGGCCCAGCACTGACCCCTGRGGGMCACCGCTGGCCACAGGCCTCCARCYAGACTCAGYCCTGTYTRTCACRACCCTCTGGRCTCTGSCATCCAGCCAGTCCTYGATCCACCTCACTGTCCAATCCSCACTTCCAGAGCTTTTCTATASGGATGYTATGGGAGACTGTCAAAAGCCTTGCTGAAGTCAAAGTAGACAAYATYCACGGCTYTCYCCTCATCTATCYAGTCAGCCCATCGTACAASGCTATCAGGTTCATGAAAYACAACTTCCYCTTAGTGAATCCATGCTGACTAGTCCTGATCAYCTTCTTCKCCTTGATATGCCTRGARAGGACAAKTTGCTCTCCTAGACTCCTTTCCCTTCTAGGACCCTGGCCCAAGGGATTTCTCCAAGTTGTTCCCTGAAGAGATCRAAGTTGGCTYTCTTGAAGTCCAAGGTAGCAATCCTACTTCTTGCCCAGCTTCCTCCATGCAGTATCATGAATTCCAAGATCTCATAATCCCTGCAGCCAGGACTGCCCCCAACTCTCACATATCCCACTAGAACATCTCTGTTAGTTAGTATCAGGTCTAGGAGCATCCCTCCACTTGYTGGCTCTTCCACCACCTGCATCAAGAAGTTATCTGCAACGCTCTGYAGGAACCTCYTGGACTGTCTGCTCCCAGYTGTGTGATCATCCCAGCAGACATCTGGGTAGTTGAAGCCCCCATAAGGACCAGGGCCTGCGATYGCRAGGCTTCTTKCAGCTGCCTGTAGARGGCTTCATCCACCTCCTCATCCTGATCAGGAGGCCTGTAGTAAACTCCCACGACCATGTCACCTCTGATCTCCTRAAGGAGCTGAGCAATATTTACTGGAGCAGTATTTCTTGGAGCGGCATTTCCAAGAGCCAGGCTGGGCTGTCAGGACCCACAYTGCAGCCCCTGAGTACCATCCTTTTGGGCAATCTGCCCTCCTGCCCCGGAGCAGCTTGTGCAAGGTGGGAGGATGTTGCCTGTGCACATAAGGACAAGGCAGCGCGGCCAGTCGCTGCTGTCCCCTGCTCAAATTGCACAGCAGTCGCTTTCTGATGTRCTTCAAGAGTGTCTGAGATCCGCTTATCCCTATCCCTTTCCAGCCCTTTATTAAAGATGCTCTTAGTAAAGCTCWTTATTCCTACTTTACCCCCGAAGGAAGGTATGGTTGAGTATGCACCGAGGATCTGCTCTCAGCAATATGGTCCCTAAGACCCATACAAATTGGATGCCTATAAAATCACTACTGCCCATCAAGAGCTATTTGTAYCCTCCGCCTCTCTGTAGCAACAGGATAAACCTGCCCACAGCAGGCCCCTGATGAGCACAAGGGCAGAGTGTTTTAAGTTAAGTCCTTTTTTGAATTTTTATTTCGGCAAAGCCTTTGTTGCCTAAGAGGCCGCATTGCTGTTTTCCAMACGTTCTTCATGTGAAACCTGCCGTCAGAGAGGGAAATATCCCTCCAGCAGGGAATAGCGGAAAYGGAGCGCCCAGATGCTTTCATCGCATCCGTAAATTGCTCTCTGTTAACTTAASTAAAATGCTGTCTGGTGTACTCAAACTCATAGATTACTGGCCTTGAATGGCTTTCGCTGCACTTGTGCTCTATTTCTCTGCCTATAACCAAGGCACACAGACAGTATTCTCAGTGGCATTATGAAAAGTGTGGTTTTCCTGAATACATAGAGGTCGCTGGAAATACTTTGATTATTTATCTTTCTTTCCCATTCTGTCACGTACCTTGCCACTTCTAACCACTTACTAAATTTATAAATTATTTAATTTCCTTCCTCATCCCTCGATTTCTGATCCTAAGAAGCTGCAGAGGTGTGAGAAATCACAGCTCTGAAGGCTCCTTTTTGGTATGGCAGAGGAAACCTCCAGGTCTCCTAGGGCTCAGTTTTCATCAGTGACAAGACAAGCTGGGCACTCAGGAATGTTTCTCTAGCTCCCCGGCCAYGGTGTCAAGGCTGCTGACAATCCCAGGCTACCAGAATGCTACCTGTACATCCCTTCCCATCACAACACATTTTTTCCTGCACACCCACTATGCTCATTGCTATGCATCTCACCTGTCTCCAGCTGTCCTTGTGCGGCGGGTTTAATTCCCCGCTGCACCACAAAGCTGCAGTGAGGCCCTGATCTTTAATTTTGAAGAGCTGCTCCAGGTGCCCGCAGCTCTAATAGGCCTTTCTTTCCTCTCCATCACGAACAATTTAATAGCTCGCATCGCGGCGAGGCTTTCCATCAGCGCATACCATGTCCCTATTCCATTTCAGTCTCTCATTTGCTGTGTTTCCTGGGCATTTCGAATAATCTCGCTGCAGCGGCAGCACACCAATGCACTTGGAAAGCAGAGAGCGCCTGGATCTCACAAGCAGGCCAGATGCGTCAGAGCACCACGCGGCACTTGGTTCAGAAATGGTGAAGAAGCCCTCGCTTCCTGTCACCAAGGAGCCCAGGGCAGCTGCCCGAGAACAAGGGAGGCACTAGGCATGAATGGGAACAATAATTACATCAACAATAACTACTAACAAAGAGGAATTTTAAGGAAGAAAATAGAGGAGAGAGAGAGTGAGCGGCTGGTGGGGGACACACAGACAGCAGTGACTTGTCTAAGAGCTAAACGAGAGCAGAGCCCCCTCCAAACACTCAAAAGCCTTTGGACAAACACTCGCATCTTTTTGGAGCATCCATGGCCAGTTACAGGGAGAAGGATGACTGAGCRGAAAAACATGTGGTGGGCACAGGGTGAAAGGAGCCTTCACCTGAGTGGCTCTGCTCCTGGGTGATATTAGTGCTGAGTGAAAGAAGAGCCCTCCCAGTGTGCAGGAAATAGCAGCAGAAGGATGAATAAGGAAGGCTCAAGTATACCCTGGAAGGCACTAACAAAATACCRTGCACAGAAGAAGTTAAGATTCTTTCCTGTTATTTATCCAACCCAGATTTTGGAAATGAAAATAGAAGAGAATGTTCTCAAGAGTGAGAGGCACATAAAGTTGGACCGAGTTCGATAAATAGACATGACTTTCCAGGTATGCTGCATTTTCCAAACATTTTGTGATGCAAAGATACAGCAAGCAATATGAAAAGGTTAAAAAAGACACATATGTAATCAAAATATGGATAATGAGAGTAGCATACAGAACACACCCAGCTAAAACATCTTAATATGACCAGGTGGCACAGATTTTGAAAGACTATTTCCATTTCTAAAGACTGACCAATGTCAAGGACAAGCATTTGTCTAAAGTTTTATAAACCCACCAGCTCCCTAGAACCAAATTGAGCTGAATATGAGACTTGTTTGCTTGAAAAGAAGTGCTAATTAGCAGTGCTTAATAACAAAGACAACACAGGTGATGTTTTTCGTATCTTTTTCCCCTACTGAGAAGGACACATGTCCAATAATGATTATTTTTCAAAAGTAATTAAAGAATTGTACCCATAGCTTTTTTATAACTGAACTCTRCTCTGACTCGTTCAAAGCCAAAGCTTCACAATTGGCTTTGATTTTATGAGTTACAGGAAAGCAGCCAGCAAACACAGATCTGCCATAAATGAGTAATCTTGCTCCTGAACTCTCCATCTATTTCAGTTCTCAGGTCTATTGTTACAGACCTGGTGGTGCCTCATCAAAAGAGAAAAAAGATTTTTCAACCACATAAGTGCTCTAACTTGTGTCTACCCAAGGGCAGTAAGAGATCTTTCATTAATAATGAGCTGTGGGTTGGTTTCCTTCTGCAAAGAAGGGCATATCCGGGTGACTRTGTGAGTGGTGGCAGGTGGAGGTGCTGATGGTTGAAGCAGGGATTTCGATTTAATTTCTGCTGAGAACTTGATGATTACAAGAAGAAAATCTAAGACAACCTCATGGGGTAARATCTTTGTCCAGTATTGTTATCAAAGTGTTGCAATGTAACGAAGAGTGTAATGCACTTGTCCTGCTCTCATTAAGAGCTCCAGGTCAGCTCATAACGACTGCACAATGTTGGGTGTCACCAGGCAGAAGCATCATTCAGCACTTCCCTCTCCAGCTCTTGTTTCCAGGTRTCTATATTCTAGTCACCACATTTCATATCCCAAAGTAGTTCTGCTGTACTGACTGTTGAATTTGCCAATGTCTAGTTTTCTGGAAAAATGACYACTTCACATACATCAGCAAAATTCTTAGCTAAACTTGTTGTAAGAGAGAAACAGAAATGGTTTGCAAAGACAAGATGTGCCTTGAACTGAACCTCGGAAAGGAAGGTGGGCAGGCAGGTGGGGTGGAGAAGCGCTGCCAGAGGGGAGCTTGAGCTGCACATTTGGTGTCCCAAGACATAGACCAGCCCCAAACAGCAACACTGAGCAGCATGTACAGCAGCGAAGGATAACTGCATGTTTCACTGGCGTGTCCTGGAATACTCAGCTCCAAACACCGACATTTTGGTGAGGGAGGGGTAGCTGTGCATAATTAGGCACCAATAACCTGCGGCTGGTGCTTAGCACTTGAAATATTTGCACCTGATGGGGGTCCTCCTAACACTCACTTTTGTCCCACGAAGCTAGGAGTATTTCCAAAACTGGAAAGCACAACTGAAAAGAAGAAATCTGTGCGGTGGCCTTAGGGAAAATGCACCTACCAGCCTGAGTGTTATCACCCTCTGCTTAGGAGCAGATCATAGAATCATAGAATCATAGAATGGCTAGGGTTGGAAGGGACCTCTAGAGGTCATCTAGTCCAACCCCCCTGCACACGCAGGGTCTCCTAGAGCATGTGGCACAGGGTGATGTCCAGGCGGGTTTKGAAGATCTCCAGAGAAGGAGACTCCACCACCTCTCTGGGCAGCCTGTTCCAGGACTCTGTCACCCTCACCGTCAAGAAATTCTTTCTCAAGTTCCTGTGGAACTTTTGGTGCCTCAATTTTTGGCCGTTTCCCCTAGTTCTATCAGTGGCCACCACTGAGAAGAGGCCAGCCCCATCCTCCTCACTCCCTCCCTTGAGGTACTTATACACACTGATGAGGTCCCCTCTCAGTCTTCTCTTCTCCAGGCTCAACRGGCCCAGCTCTCTCAGCCTTTGCTCATAGGGCAGATGTTCCAGGCCCTTAAATAAATTAAAATTTCTTAGTACCGGGTCCAGTAGTCCACCTTTCCTCATCGGCTCCTCCACAACCTGCATTAAAAAGTTATCACCAACACACTGCAGGAACCTCCAGGACCATTTGTGCCTTGCTGTGTTGTCTTTCCAGGTGATATCAGGGTAGCTAAAGTCCCCCATGAGAACCAGGGCCTGTGACCATGAGRCAACTTCCAGCTGTCTGTAGAAGGCCTCATCARCTTCCTCATCCTGGTCAGGTGGCCTGTAGCAGRCWCCCACCATAGGGTCTCCCACATCAACCTGCCCTTTAACCCTYACCCASAGGCTYTCAACTCGCTCATCMTCYRCCCCCAGGTTGAGCTCCATGCATTCCAGTTGCTCTCTCACATACAGGGCAACTCCACCCCCTCGCCTTCCCAGCCTGTCCTTCCTAAAGAGCACGTAG
>PTEX01000132.1:748757-770039 GCA_003342815.1 Eudromia elegans | reverse complement strand
GAAGGGAAGGGAAGGGAAGGGAAGGGAAGGGAAGGGAAGGGAAGGGAAGGGAAGGGAAGGGAAGGGAAGGGAAGGGAAGGGAAGTGATAACAAACTTTTGAAGTCAAAAGAAAATGTAAATCTTTTGATTTTGTAAGCAATTTTCATAGAGGGATGGACAAATGGGAAGTGCTTCTGACTAGCTAATAGAAAGCACTTACAAGCATGTAGCGGTCATTTGTGTAATGGGTTTTCCCAGCTGAGGAAAGTGAGCTATTCTTTAATGAGCAGGAATTTGTTGGACACTTACTGATCACAGATGAAAGGTTTGCAAAAGAGCAGTACAGCTTTGTTAGAGGGCCATGAAAGGGACCACCTCCTCCTCAGCGTGATGATGAGTATTGAAAGCTTACTYGGCTTACAGCTTACAGTTTAGGCTGCAGCACTCTTTGGTGGAGACAAGAGCCTACAGCACCTACTGCAGTATTACCCGCTCAAGTGTGGCTCTATGGCAATAACAGGCTGGATGCTGCATGGCTACATGGCAGTACCTGTAACAACAACGGGTTAAAAGAGCTTTCTGCATCTTCCCAGCCATAGGAGTTCTTCAGTTGTTTAATTTCCTTCATGTACTAGCAAGTCATAACCCACGGGACTATTTAATAGTGTACCAATTGCAGTATAATAGAAAGTAAAATGAAAATAGACCCAAATTAAAGCTAGCAAAGTTCAATTTAGCAGCTTTTTGCTCTCAYGGCGTATTTGCTATAGCAAACTTAGAAGTTCAGATTCATTTCATTTCTGCCTATCTTTAGATTTACCAACTCTGAATTAATGCGTCTCCGGTCCCAGCCCAAACATGAAAGAACTCTGCAAATAGCTGAAAGCAATCATAGGGACTGCAGGTGACACAGATCACACACTGTACACAGCCTCRCTCTTCCCCCGGGCCAGCCCACGTAGCAGCATTTTGTGACATTCACCATTAAAGTTCAGTCCTTGGAGTGGTGCCACCCCCGTCCCGTGCTGCCAGCTTTCCACCGATACAGCAGAGCTTATTATCAAAGGCCATGTCCTGAAGGACAGCACGGGACTGAGTTGAATATCAGGCCTCAGGAAAGGTGGTTTGTCTTTTTCCTTAMCTTCTTTTATTTTGGACAGTTTTGCTGCTGGACAATTTGGCTTGTGGGGGGGTTTGCAGCAGCCAAACTGTGAAGTTTCCAGAAACCAGGAACCAGGGAGAGGTGTGAAAAAAAGAATGGCTTTCTTGCCAAAAGAAAATGTTTTATGAAACATATTGTGTTGGATCAATGACAAAGTACTTGTTGTGACACAGAACTTGCACAGACCTTATCAGGAAGGGGTTTTATGGGGGGCAGTTACATGTTACAAGAGACTTGAGATGTGCACTCTTGCYCAGGTCCTTATTGTGCCTGAGTTAGAGAAATTTTGGATGAAAAACACTGTGGGGGGMTAAGCTTCCCTCTTGTCTTCATCARCTCTTAACTGCCAAGCCCAGCATGCTAGATCAGCAAATATAATTGATTTTGTTTATTATCCTCACTCAAGAAATGACTCAAGAAGTCTCAGCAGAGGACATCAGCAGAGGTCCCTCTGCTCAAGGCACACACATGGAGCAGAAGCTTCCTCCATGCTGCCCTCAGCAACCCTACCTATCTCATGCACAGCCAAGAGAGGCCCAGTGACCTGCCTGCCTTGCCGCTTCTCTGGGAACAGTCCTCCAGTTGTGGTCTATGCAAGGAGAAGGCCAATCCAGGGAACCTCGAGAAGGTGCCACACCATTTACTCCCCTGAGTAGGGACATAAAGCTAGACACACAAGCAGGGGGGCTGCTCAGTGAGGACTCCTCCCTGCTGCAGGTAACACCTCTTCTCCTCAGGAAACCCTTCAACCACCATTTCATCGTTGCCAGTTTGAAAAAAGCCACATTTCTGGACAAGGCACAGGCTCTGTCTTTGCCACCAAGCCACTCTGCAATACCTTTCAGACAGAAGTGACCAAGGAGAGGGACTGTGGGACTATTTGCTTTTTGGAAGAAGCCTAGGGGTTCTCAGTGAGTTGCACATATGAAACTCACATTAAAGTGGAGCATCTCCTGGTGCTGGGAGCCCTCCATGCAGCTCCCAGCAGCAACCCAGCAGGAGGACATGTAGGATTTAGTGAGCACAGTGGTGACGGTTGTACAGCTGGACTTGATGACCTTGAAGGTCTTTTCCAACCATAATGATTCTATGATTCTAGGATGAGCAGCACAMCAACCAGGAGGCCTGCCCAGCAACCTGTACCTGCCCAAGTGGCCCTCCAAGGGTTGGAGCTCAGCACTTTCCTTCCAAACTGTGGCCTGAGGGACTCCGAGCTCTGGGATGTGCTGAGGATACGGTAAAGCACACGAGCAGCTTCTTGCAGTGCGTTTCATTCAAGGTACCCGTCCTTTGGGTCCTCATCCAAAGACATTCCCCCTCCTGGCCTATTAGGGACTCTGCAAAACAGCAGAGTGTGTCATTTTCCACCAGTCGTGCTAAACAAAGCCCCAGACCAGCTCCTCTGAAAGCAGAATGAAATGCCACCGGCTTGCTTCGCTCTCAACACATTCCCTGGGAGAATGTCAGGTCACATAACTCATTTGTTATCTTTACACAGCAGATCTGAAATAAGCAGCAGCCATTGTAAAAACACAAAGAATTCCCTTTTTTTCTTTTTTTTTTTTTCCCCAAAAACAAATAGAAAAACCCAGCATCTCTCTTAAAAAGGCCAGTTAGCACATGAAGCAGTCCCACATGAGCTGCACATAGCAAATCAGTTCCCGGGGAATTATCTGCTGTTTTGTTTAGGGGCAGCCTGAGGTACTCAAAAGGAGGTAAGGCTCTTGCAGGCCTTTCCTGCGACACAAGAGGAGGCTGAGCATTCTTTTAGGACATACACTCACTGAAAAAAAAAAATACTGAGGATTGTAATAGCACAAGAAAAGCATTTAATTCTGGGTTTATATAAAACACTGCTTTCCTCTGGGCAGTGCACACATGTAAATATCTATTTTCACACATGGTGAAGGACAGAGTCAGATAGAAAACTGTAGTTACTCCCATCACATCCTGCATGCTAGTAAACRTGATGAAATTCCCTCCCATTTTTTTCTGTCATCCAAAGACACTTTTATGGATTTGCAGCTTTCCATCTTAATTATATCTAAATATTTATCKCCAGACTGGCTAAATTAGCAGGTATTTAATTGCAGTGATGCAAACACCTGATGGCTGGGTGGTCTCGTTTGCCTGTATATGCAAAGCACACGCCACTGAATTCAGTTACGTGGCAAATGCCCACAGGTAGCGCTGGGGTATCCGACGTTCCTCACCAAACCTGCGCTGCACATGCTTAACAGCTCTCCCTCCGCTTCAYGGGAGGAAAGAAGGGACAGACCGTTTTTGTTAAAAGGAAGAAAAGAAGCAAACCCAGCACACACTCACAGTCGTACAGATAATACTTGGAGATGAGTAATAAAAGCGCCTATGTGGCGATGCAGAAACAAATGCTGCTCGGCGTCAAATCCAAAGCAAGAYGCAAATTTATTTTTCTGTTAATTAACAAAGCTTTCATCTCGGCYGCTCTGATCTGTAAATAACGCTCACAAGCTAGTTTCAAACGAGTTGAGGCATTAAGAAAAACAAAACAATCCTCCAGAAGAAAACAAAAGCCACCCCGGCAGAGTCTCCCGGCACTGGCTCGCTGTGTTTGCTGCTCTTTTTTCCTGGAGGGCCTAAATGGGACTTTTGGATTGGAATGGGTTAACGCACCGGTCGCCCGGTGGAAAGGTGACATCCCTCCTCCAAAAACTACCACAGACTTGGCACAATCCCTAATGCCGCCAGGAGCTGAGGGGGATCCTCAGACCTCCCAGGAAACAGAAATGAAAGAGGAAGGGGCATACCAGGAGGCTGAAAGCTTTAAGCCAATTCAAGCATGGCCGAGACATGATGAGATGGCAAAAATATGGAGCTTTGGAAAGGGTGGAGAAACCTTGGGCCMTCTGGTTGCAGAACTGCAGTGGGAACGACGAGGAAGGATGAGGGGGCAGCCRTGAGTGCTGGGATTTCTCCAGTTACTGGGTCACCAAGAGCATCGCCATGCCCCATACCTGCAAAAGAGCCTTGGGGGCTTGGCAAAACCAGCTCCTGGTGAGAAGAGCCTCTGCAAGGAGGTGAACTGGGGCCACTTTCCCCAAGACACACCTCCTAATTAGCAATCAGGTGTGATGGAGGCGGGTGGGAAAGCCCCTGAATGCGACTGAGGGTGTTTTTCCAGCGGCCTCTCTCGCAGCCTCCTCCTTGCTGTTGCTCTCCACAGCCCTGCAGATGCTGCTCGGCTTAAATCAGCGCCGCACGGCCAGGCAGAAGGGAGCGTCTGCTGCACTTGGCACTGCAGGTGCACAGMCTGCATTGGGGCTGCCAAGCGAACGCCTCAGGTGCCGGAGCAACACGGCGAGCAGCGCTCGAGCTCCGGCCTCCCCGCATCTGGCTAAGACTCTTCTGGGCCCTCAGCACTCCTGCCAACACCTAGAGACCATCGGAGCGCCCCGAGAGCACGTGCTGGGAGTGATCTTGGTGCTCCAGGGCTTTGCCGAGCACAAGCTGCACGGGCACGTGTGTGATCCAAACGAGGAGCCAGCACTGTCTGCTCTCCACTGCCTCCTCCCTACAAATGAGCCGATGATTGCAGCTGAGTCCAGGTGCGGGCTGGCAGACAGCAAGCCGGGTTTGATACCAGAAGCTGTGCCCGAGGCCGTGCCAAGGCGGCAGCGCTCTGCTACCTCTCGCTCAGGGATGGGAGTACACGCGGCTGATTTCCTTCCCTCCCACACGCGTGGTCTCCCCCAGTTATCTCGATTGCGTGCTGTGATCCAGGCAGATTCTGCAAGCTGAGCACAAGTGGGTTGCATCCATCCTTGGGTGGGAGTTCTCGTTCAAGCAGGGCAGAGGTACTGGTGCTCTAACACACTATAGTGCTGCCTCCGCCATCAGATACAAAACCCAGCCCCGACTACCTGGGGTGATTAAATATGCTACWGCAGTCCTGATAAGAACAAATGGCATTACCCCTATTGTCTGTCCAAATCTCAACAAGCGTTTCTCTCCACTAGGTTCTCCTTGAAGGTTTGTTTGGAAAGAGCTGCTGTGTCTCAGACTGTCACAATTTCACGTACCAGTGTTAAACACTGCCTGCATCTAATGCCAGAGGGAGGAATCTCAGAAGCAGATACTGTAATCCTGGTATATATCAGCTTCTAAGATAACATGGCTCCTTTCAGATAGGTACTGGATATATATTTTGCTAATCATCAGCTTTTCATGTTCACATACTTCTAAATGCTAGCTGAATTTACAAGCAGAACTGAATCCAGAAAGTCTATTACCCTCCACATCCTAGATAATGCTGAAAGCAGGCACTATTAGAAATACTATTTAAAGACTTTCTTTTTTCTTTCTTAAAAAAAMCAAAGAATCAAACTTTCCACCAAAAGCTTCCACACTTTTGAAGACCTACCCGGGGAGAAGCTATGCTCCAGCCTGCCCTTTGGCACTGTGGGGAGCTGGACGGTGTGGACTGTGCTCCTCAAAACTTGGGATTATAGTGTGTAAGGGTAGGACCAGCATCAAGAAAATCAACAATTGCATAAAGCAACAATTGCATCTTACTGTGGCTAGGTGGTTGACAGAGGCACCGTGATCAGGTACCGGCAGCCTAGAGAAGAGAAAATGGCGAGATTAGCCCTGCTGACCAGCTCCATGTGCCTTCCCAGGCAGTCTGGGGGCTTTCTGGATAATCTGCCTCATTGCCTCGTGTACAGCTAGAAGAATCGGCCAATTTCATTTCCTCAGTCAAGCTGCCGCAGCCAGGCACTGATTTTTCAGCATTGTGACATCTTACTTTGAAGCACCTGAGGTACCTCCATCTGTGCCCATTTGATGTTTCTGTGCTGGGTTTCAGGTTCACAGATCAGGAAAAAAACATCAAGCAAACATGTTTTAACTGATGAAATACCTTGTAAATGTGATAGCATTTGGACACAAATCGGGATTGTCCATTTTTTTCAAGTCACTGAGACAGTGGCTTTGCCATCCTGCTTCCCTAACTACACACATTGCTGTCTGTAACCGGGGGACACTGGGGAGAARATTTCTGACCTCTCCTTCCCACAATCCAAATCCCGGTTTAACTGATTTTCAAACCAGGTAAGAACAGCCTAGCCCGCAACTGATCGCTCATTTCCTCCACTGAGAAAATGCTCAACATGTAAACAGGCCATCCTTGAAGGGCTGTCAGGCCCCGAAAATACTGAATGTTTTCTGGCAGGGTGCTGTAAAAGAGCAAGGGAGTTTTTGGCCTCTGTGTTAGCTTCAATTGCTACGGGAGCTATGCCCTTCACACTGGTGCCTGAAGGAAAAAGCAGGCAAACCTACAAAGCTACACATCTGCAAGGGGGAATAATGAGATGAAGGACCTGTGCATCTCAGCGTTTCACAGCAAAGATCCAGGGAACCAATAATGAGGCAGGGTCCTTGAGCTGAAATTGGCAGGCTGAGGAAAGCTATGGATATTAAGCATGCAGAATGGAGTGGCAAGTGAAATCACAATCTGGGAGAAAACCCCCTAGGAAAGGTGTGAGCAAAGAACAGGGCTTATCAGCTACGGAGTAACTCAGCTATGAGCATCAGCTGTGAGTGCGAAGAACTGAAGCTAAAAGAACGTATCACTCAGTGCTCTTCGTATTTCTCTTGCGCTTCTCAGGCAACCCCGGGTCTTTTTGTAGTTGCCCACATTCTGATACGTACAGCATGGGAGAAGGAATAAAGCTGCGGTGCAGTGTGCCTTCCAGAGCACTCACACTGCTGCAGTGGTCTAGCGGCAGCGAAGAGCAGGCCCACAGCACACAGGAGGGCTGTGGGGAAGACGGCCAGAGCTCAGAGAAGACCCCAGGCAGGAGATGCAAAGCTTTTAGTGAGTAACAAGAAGTCTTGCATCCATTTAACTCTCCAAAGAAACACTACACCCCTCCACCAAAACGCCAGGATATTGCACTRCATGCCTAACTTGCAGATACAGACACAGGGGTGTAGGTGGAGAGGTTAAATGCTGGTTTTGTCACTGACAGGTAATTCACATCAACTAGAAACAAGGTCATCTTGGGCTAAAGCTACGGGCCAGGTATACTGTTGGTGACCTCGCACGCTCATCTCGAGGTGAAATTTGATGAGAGTCAACCAAGCACAGGAAAACTGTTCCAGATGGCCAGATCTGCTAGAGAGAGCACTCAACTGTCGACTGCATTAGGGGAAGGTGAGGGGACAGAAAAGCTGCTGCTGAAGAATTGCAAATAGCAGGCAGAAGAAAAAAGGAAAAAAAAAAAAAAAAAAAGAGAAGATCCAGAAGCAAAGGACAATGCCTGGAAGATCGGAATGAGATTAGATACAATTTTCCCACTCAGAGTTTGCAATAGTGACGGGCAAGTTTAACCACTGTCAGGGTCAAGTTCTCCACTTTATGTCTTGCAGACACGTTTTCTCCTGCTTGGGTAGCACGGGCCTTCCTCTCTGAGCGCTGGCTGCCAAGGTCAGTCAAGGAGCAGAAGAGAGTACAGAGCAGGGGTGAAGTAAGAAGCGGGCCTCCTGACGGAGACCATCTTTTCCTGGATGAAAGGTGGTAAAATGCCATACTGTCCATGTGGGAGCAAGGCAAACTGCTCACCTAAACTGATGGTGATGACTACAGGTACAAAGCTTCTGAAAAAGAAGTGACAATTTCCTCCTACCCCCTCACCACCCTCTCAAAAAAAGAGATCTATTGAAGGGTGCTTTTCACTGCAAGACATATGCTGCTTTCTTTCATTTTGCTTCTGTTTGTATTTGAAGCACAAAAAGTCTTCCCAGATCTCCACCCTGCCACACTCGTGTGTCTCACATCTAGATATGACTGCGTCCCACTCATCACGTTGCATGAAAAACACTGGCTAAGTACAGTTTCTCTCATTCACACTTAGGAAACGGCTATAAAACCGTACAGCCTCCTGGACAGTATATCCTGCTCTGCTTGGATGACATTTCTTGCTGGCTTTGTGCAAGTGCAGAGTACATTSTACTTAGTGTAAAGCAAAGGGGAGCACAGAATTTCCACTCTGCAGAATCAGCTCGGTTGGACCAACACATATCCTGCCACAAATGAACATTATTAGAAGGAGTTAGGAGTCCAGAATGAATCAATACAAAACACTAGAAAGCCTCTCTTTTGTTGCACACAAAGCACAAGAATGCACGCTTTGTCCTTTAAGGGGCAGTTCTTTCTGCAAGCAGCTCCACTGCACTGCAAAGACCTGGTGCATCCACTCAGCTCTAAGGCTGGAATTCTTATTGCCATGAATGGGAGTTCAGTTGAACAAACAGACTCCCACACAGCTCAATGAGTATGTTTAAAGAACATAAAGCCATTCCTCCATAGGTGCTAAACCTAATTTCCAGCTATATTAACTATGATGCTGTCTGCAAAAGTGCAATCCTTGGGCAGTGAACCCTACTTTTTCAATACGTTCCAGGAAAAAGTTTTAAGATGTCAAAGCCTCTTGCCTATTCCTTTCACTTTTTACTTACATGCCATTTGATAGGAATTGAAAGGGAGACGTGTTTCATTTGCATAAGGTACTGCTGCTTCCCTGGAGATCCGAGCTAAAACTGAAGACCACAAGACTTTGATGCCAGATGAAACATGGATTCCATTACCTCTCCAGTCTTCATATGTTAAGAGGTCATTATCAGTGCCTTAAAATTCTTCAAGTCTTGTAGCTCACAAGAATGAAACATATAACATCATGTAATAATATTATAAACATATGAGAAGCTGGAACGACCTCATAGCATCTGCTTTTCAGTGCRATTTTATGACTTTATATTTTTTGGCACTCCCCGATAAGGAAAATAAAAAATGTAAATTGTACTTCAAAATATTCCATTAAAAATATCCAATATCTCCTTCAGTCTCTCTCAGAGGTTTTGTTTTGTTCTTCCTTTTACTTACTATATATGGAAAAATTATTTTATTAGATTTAATGCTCAATGTGTTTCGGGGCAACATTGTAGCAAGAGTTAATCAAACAAAACAAAGGCCATATTGTCAACACTTTCAGAAAGAGCAAAGAGAAGATATCTTTGAYGGCCCATTCAGGATAGTATTTGTATTCTGCTTAGTGGAAATGAAATGAAGAAAGCAATCAAAGGCACACAATAAACCTTAAACACTATCATTGTTAAAGTAYTCCCTTTTCTTGTTTCTTCTTTCCTTTCCATTCTTTTCTCTTGTCCCCTACCATCAAACCAGATAGTATAAAGTGACTGTAACTGTGGGCAAAATGTTTAAGCTGAAAAATTGCCTAGGTTTTCTATTTTTTATTAGCAAAGCGCATACACACAAAAAAAGGTTGTTTGTTACAGAGCTGAGAAACAATTAAAACTTATAACTGAGCTTGAACCACCTGTTCTTCACATACAAGCAGGCTGGAATCTGATACACAGYGAATAATGAAAAGAAACAGATTCCTTCTGCTGCAGTGGAACACAAAATACCACTTTTGCCTCCCCGGGGAGGTTGAAATCAATAGCTGGAGCAGACTGCGGACAGTGTAATAACCRCCCCAGCTCGCTCGTGCGTGGTGCCCTTTGGCACAGCCCAGGCAGCAGCTCCAGGCCAGGTCTGCGGGGAGTCTGCAGCGGGCTTGCTGGTGAGAGGAGGGTCTGCTGCACCAGCCGATGCAGCCCAGCCCTGAAACATCTGCAGAACATTTACATGCTGCCATGGAAATCACCTGAGTGCTTGCTGACTTGGAAGAAAACACCCTTCCCTCCAAAGAAACCACTTCCTAAGCTAAAAAGGTCCCAGTCGCAGAAACAAACTGAATGCACTTCTCCGTCACAGCTATAACTCTTTCAGCAGAGAGCTCTGCACCGTGACAGGGAGCTCCAAATGCCCTCGGGCCCGTGTACACACAAGTGGATGACTGGCGCAGAAGCTCCCCACCTGCCCAACACTGCAACTGCAAACTCACTTGACATCTCTGAAGCTCCCGAGAATATAAACACACAAAATCTGGGACTTCTTAAGACGTAACGGCAAGCCCYGCTGGAAGGCGCTACTTTGGCTTTACCAGGGCAATCTTGCTAGGTTCGACTCCAGCTAGCCCAAGGTAGGCACTTTGGGGCTGCCCACTTCCCTGTGCAGCTTAGCTTTAGGTGTGAGGAGGCTGAATACCCAGTTGCTATTTTCYCCACTTCCAGCACTTTTTGCAAAATGTCCAAAGGTGAATATCTTTCTCTGACAGACATCAATAAATATCTGAAGTGGATTCTTCAGATACAATGCAAACTTAGGGCCATATTATTCTGCAACAGCTCCAAAAGCATCTCAATTGTGCTTAAGTGCACTTTAACAAGAGTTACTTTTTTTTCCTAAGCTCATGGGTCATCCATTCCTTTTCTTTATTCTTTTAATAGTATAACACATATTAATAGATTATAACAGGCATATCATATTATATTAAGAKAAATTATAAATGTATACAGAAGCATACGCTTTTGTATCAAAACGTTAATCAATGCAGCTCAGACCACGCTTCCGCTGCTGGATTGAATACCACTCATTTCAGAGCTTCCAACGCTTCCATGAAATGCATTTAATACAGCTCATTATCAAAGCCTAGACATACCTCTGATTCAGGATATTCAGTCTTGTGTTTCGAGCCACACTCAAAAATATCATAGGATTCTTTTTTTTTTCACCCCAAACAAAAAGAAAAACTATTTTAACAGATATTTAGAAGAAAATTAGGAGATGGCTAACATGGTTCCCTAAAGAAGTTAAGGTTTCATTGCACACAAATATTAATTGCATGGGATGCATCCTGCTCCTAACTAAATCCCAYGCATCCATAGTGACAGTGCCACTGTCACTACGCCTGGGCCTCTCATAGGGCTTCAGCTGTCAGCACGAACCAACAAAGACTAGTCCTTGAAACCCAGAGATACACTTTGAGCTCAGACCATTCTGAGAAATAAAACGAGTGGATTTTATGTGTACTTTGTGCAGGGAGAAACATCCCAAGTCAAAATCCCACTGAAAGGATTTAATTCGAATTGATGGAAAGTTTGAAAAAAATGACAGAGGGGAAGGTCAAGCAAGAGCCTTGCCCTAAGAGAAAAGAGTTTCTGACAGAACTGGAATGAAAATACAAATACAATGTTGAGCATTTCAAGCATCATAAAAGCTCGGATAATGTTACAAATAGTGTAATAACAAGGGGACAAAATCTTTGAGCCTGAATAAAGAATCAGAGAAATAACGGCCACTTCTGTGGTCATTATTCCATATACAAGCGTTCCAACAGAAATCAGATCCTCCAAAGAGCTACACAACTTCTAGAGATGATCAGCAGGGAAAATAATCGGATCTCATGTCTTTATGCAGCAAGGGACGATATTGTGAGAAACAGCAAAATCTAGAGGGGAGAACAGGCTCAAGGGASGGAACAGCTACATGTCCACATAAATAATATGAGCTGCATTTCCATTTGCTGCAAGTTGTTTTGTAGAAAAACTGAGCTGATTCCARCCGTACCTAAATGCTGCAAACGCGGTCATTAGAACATGACAGAACTATTTCTAAGTGCACATACAAAGGGCTGCCAAACTGAGCATTAAAAACGCGTGTGTTTCCCTCGTCAGCAAATAGGTCAGTGATCACCACTTGCTCTGCTTTTTAATAAAGGGATTTGAGAATATTCCCTAATCTTATAAGAAATACAGATTTTCATTATTCTTTTGTGAGCTAGAATGACTGCATTATGCCACCCAGAAAAAAAAAAGATTAAAAGGCACCTTAGCTTGTCCCTTTTCTTCAGTCACTTCCTAGTAATATAAAACTTTAAATTACAGTAGAGAAAAAAAGGGATAAATGGCACACTATATTTTATTACTGATTTTTCAAAATGGAACTCCAGACTTCTGCAAAAACACATATAGTGCCTTATGTTGTTAAGCTCTTCAAGGTAACCTGGCTTGCTTCATATCACCAGGAAAAAGCGGGGAAATTGCCAAAACCTTGATTCCTCAGCCCTCTGGATCCCCATTGCCTTATAACATGGAAAGCCTGAGGATCCACAACTCCAACACAACAGGCGCTGTGCAGGGACCCTGGAGCTGTGAAACCTAACAGCCTTTGCAGGAAGGGCTCTGCAAACCTCAAAATCCCCAGTCACACATGAAAAGAGCTGGTAGCAAAACCAGCACAAATCTGATCAGCCGCTTACCTCTGTTCCATCAGAAATTTGTGAAAACCAAGACCCACTTAGAAAACATCGAGAAACGGTCACTTTTTTTCCCCCATAGAAACCCAGGTCACTGTAAAATTACTGACTTGCTTTAAAGYTACAATCTGCTACCAAGCAGTCATCTAGTCATAGGCTGGAAAAGGGACTTTCATCTCTGTTGGTCATTTAGCTCRTCCAGAGTTCCAGCTAGCTCAGCTCACAGATGATTCCCATTAACCTAATGGATCCCAGTGAGAGAAGGGGAGAAGAGGCCTCCTGTCACCCCTTGCTCCAAGCTGGGCTTGATAACAGAAAAAGACAAAACTTAGAAAAGACAGAGCAGGTTGTCTGCAGTGTAGCAGTTCCTCCATCTGGTAACGCATGTAGATTTAATGCAGGTCAAGAGCACTGCTGTGACATTTAACATCCAGTATTGTTAGTGGGTTTCTATTTAATGTGGATAACAGTCCCACGTTAGCTTTTTTTTTCAAGTGTTCTTATAAAAGAATATGCCATTTTATT
The DNA here is from genome assembly GCA_003342815.1 of Eudromia elegans. Taxonomy (NCBI): domain Eukaryota; kingdom Metazoa; phylum Chordata; class Aves; order Tinamiformes; family Tinamidae; genus Eudromia; species Eudromia elegans. The sequence goes on along the minus strand of PTEX01000132.1, from coordinate 757,174 downwards.
GTATTTCAAATATACTGAGGATGCTGCTGGGAAACAATTTAACTGGATTAGTTTATGCGGTAGCACTTGTGTTTCATGAAATAATACTACATATTAAATCTCTGTTTTATGCCAGGTAGACGCTTTCTAATTGAAATTTTCTCTGAGGAATATGTATTATTTTATCAACCCCAAATCAGGTTGATTTTTTTAAAACTCTTTTAGTAAAGAACCACCTTGCACTGCGTCTCTCACAGTTATCATTGCGGAATATGGACCCAGGCAAACTGTAATTATCCAGCAAGACGAGTTCTGAGGGTCACACACAGGAGAACGAAGCAAAGCAAGGGAAAGCCRTATTTTCCTTTTCTTCCCTAAAAGCTGAAAAAGCACAGATTTGTTTACCCTGAAGAAGCTAAAAAGCGTATCARGGCAGTTACCGAAGAGCTGCTGCTGTCCTCTGCCCTCAGCTCAGCATCTCCTCTTGGCACGGATCTGGCTGACAGAACTACAGTTCAGTAAAAGAGAGTCTTTCTAGGAACTTTAATGAGCTTTGGGTCAGACTAATCTTGCACAGGAGCAGTACGGCAGCCCCAAGGTAGGAATGTGTCCTAAAAGGTTTGGGACAAATCATTTACTCGCTTAGTAGTGGAACTTCTTAAATAAGGTGCAGGGTAAGAAGGAGTGCCAAGAACAACCCTTTTCTGACATTATCCTCTTTTCTTTAATGCTGCATATTTTAATGCTAGGTAGAACAGATGGCAAAATATAATCTCTCCACTGAGAACCAAATGACAGGCACTAGCTGTAGGGGACACTGAAGTACTAAAGTGAAGGAAATGTACAAATAATGAAGGCGCATTTTGTCCAACTTGCTTTGGATGAGGACTAAAATGTAAATAATTTCTATTAGGAGGGAATTAACATAACAACTTTGGTATTTGCAATCAGTGTGAGTTTGTATCATATAACCCGGATTTGCAATCGAAGGAGAGCAATACCATTTACCTGGAATTGAAGTAAGGACTACAGCAAGTAAGTAATAAAACACAAAACCGATACCAGAAACATGACTGGTAATAAGGGGATGTGATTAGTCTCAACTTGGATAGGCAATAGAGGGGGAAAAAAAAAAAGCAGAGGAAATGTTGTTTAGCTGTATAGGAACAAAGAGGTTCTATTAACTCGGGCTTGCAATGAAGATAAGTGTCAATATTACTAATGCAGGTTTGCAATTGAGTTGGTGTCAATAGAGCTGAGAAAAGGAGTTCATAATTAGGACAACACAGTTAGTATTGACCTGAATTTTCAGTATAGATCACATCCAGGTTTTAGTTTCGATCTGTAAAATTTATCTCTGTGCTCTACAGAAGACCATATAATTATCAACTCGCAAGTATTTTAAAGTTAGGAGATTTCTTTATATAATATACTGCTTTTTATGCAATCATATAGTCATACACATGATCAGCTGGATGTAGGGCTCCCCGAAGCATGCCTAACATTAAAAATTGAAATTCTGAGTTTCTTTGCAAAGCATTACTAAGGAATTAAATATTTTACATTCAGAAAAAATTATCGCTTCAGCAAGACTCTATATGTTCCTGCTCCAAATAGTAGTTTATTAGAATTACTAGTTTTAGTTAATTAGTAGTTAAATCCCTACTAATGACCTCACAAATCATTTTCATATCCATTTATTATGAATATCTTTGATGTTGTTAGTGAGCATGATCAATAGGGTACACAAATAGTCATAAATTACTTGCTTAATCAGCCTTATGCACTTTAAAATAGAAAAACAACTTAATATAGAAAACCAACAATGAGAAGTGCATTTATTTTAAAGTCAGTTTAGAATATGATCATGCGCTTTCTTGCACTTATTTTCCCATATGAATCCAAGGCCAAAACATCAGAACAGGCCCCAATGATAGGGAAAAAAGGATACTTAATTAAAATAAAGTAAAAATAAAATAAAAATAAAATAAAATAAAAAAAAATTAAAATAAAACAAAACAAAATAAAACTTAACTTCATGTKTTATTTCCATGCTTGCTTGCAATGGACAAAGTATCTATGATTAATAAGCGAATGTGCAAAAAGAGCAGAATTCTGTGTCTTACCTTCTCCTCCTCCTTTTTCTTCATCTTTAACTGCACTGGGAATCAAAGATTTCTCAGCTTCTATTGTGTCTTTTTGGTTCATCAATGTCTCTGAAGAGATTTAATGAAAACAGAAGCTCAGTGATAACAGTACAAACTGATAATAGTACAAAATGATTAATATATGCTACCAAGATTACSCATAAAAACACTATCCCCAAGAGGTACCGATACCAAAACTATCTCTGGGAAATCCAAGGGCTACAGTTGAGCGCAAGGCCTAGATCCTTTGAAAAGCTGAGTTTTCCAGCCTTAGCATAAAAAATTACGTGTCGAGTTCTAAGTCGGGGACTTTCCTGAGACTAGTCACAAGCCCAAAGATACATTTACCAAAGTGTTTGCCTTTGCATTCAGCCASAGCATTCAGTGGAGCTCAAGACTTGAATGTTTTTCCTCAGCAACAAGAGATAGAGTGTCCATTTTTATTTTTAACAGGGCAAATGACTAAGAATATTCCTTCTTTTCTTTCTTTGCCTCTTTCACTCTTTCTTTCTTTTTTAGACATTAAATTGARTTTCACCACTTGAGCTGAGAATCCACAGCTACCATAAGAAGCTGAGCTCCACAGATTTGGCTTACTATATATGAAGAAACAAAGCAAACTTAAACACTACTGCTGATGACTGAGCAGTAATAGGTATATTTCCCTCTAGTAATCTTGTTCATTGGTTTCATGGCATGATTAGTACCTTCTACTTCCATGCTTTGGGGATCTGTCCCAGTTTTCATCCCCTCTTGTGCAGAAACATCCTCTTGTCCTGTTAACGTGACAGATGGGAAACGATTTCAGTATGATGGCTGTGCACACATGCAAAGGCAAGTTTATCAAAAGAGGACACAAACCCAAGATACATCATAACATTTTTCAGCTCAATACTGCTTTTTCTTTCCTATTAACTGAATTTACTGAATAGTAAATCATTTTATCCATGACGATACTACTTAATAAGCTCTAAACAATAAGCATGTTGAATGGCTGGTCTAAACAGAACTTGAATTGCTTCTTGCTGCAACTCAGTCTTGACATATAGTTTCTCACAGGTGATATTGCAAACTGCCTGCACTTGACAGCTTACCAGAAGAACAGAATTACCCCCACAGGCTTTTAGGAGAAAACAAAACAGAACAGAAAAAACAAAACAAATAAAGAACAGTAATAATGATGCTATGCACTGACCCAGGGTCAAYATGGTTAAACCCACATATTTGGAGACTACTGCACCAAGAGTGTTTGGTGCCCGGCCTCCACCAGCTGCAGGCATATTCCTAAGGGAACAGAGGGTGGTGGGGGGAAGACCACTGAAGGKTATAGCTGGAAGAACTAAAGTTCCCAACTGGATCGTGATTTGTGTCTTAAGGAATTTTGGTAGAAAACTTCACCTTCGGCTTGATCTTGTTCACACACTACAGTGTGTATTAGGTTGTCCTCTGAGGCACCTTTGAGGTCTTTCAGGGAGTCTGAGGAAARAGCAAATAAGCACATGGGAAAATAAGGGAGTGATTTTCATTCCAGGCTGGTAGCTACCTCAGAGAGTGGGTAGCCCTGCCATGCCAGATTCATGTCCACGCTTCTGTCTGTTTGACTCCAGGATTAGACATTATTAAGATAYACTCATGGGTTTAAACTATTCAACCAGATTTTGGAATATGCAAAGTGATAGAACAGATTTTGGTCAGCATTTGGCAAGAAAGAAAGCTAAGAAAAATCAAGAGGATGACCAAGAATTTTGTTTCTAACAACTGAAGTAGCACAAAGCAACGACAAACAACACAAACAATCCAAYTGACATACTAACATGTTTTTCAGAACAGTGCTAGTACTTTGTAGTTGGATTTCCACATGCTTGACAAATACTAAGTCCTATAAAACCCAGCACAAACCATCATACCATTCCACTCAATGACAGAACGGCGCAGGCTGTTACTGTGGCAAAGACTTATTTTGCTTTGGGGGGGACTAGCAAAAGGAGCTGCCCAAAGTCAAAGCTTCAACCAGGGGCAAAGTGAGGTTTAGATTGGTTTAAATCTTGTCTCTATCCGTGGTCTTCACTAGCTTCACCGGTCATTATTTTGCTATATCAAGCAATGTTTTCTAACAAAAGCCACTCCTTAGTCTTTGGTGATGGAGAAGTGTGTTCCTCCACTACGGTGAGGAAGGAGCAGCAAAAACGCTATGCTTTTTTGTCCTTTTTTTTTTTTTTAAGTTCTGCTCATTGACATCATACACAGGTTTTACAGGGTACAGAGCTCTATTTGATCCTTGTTAAAAAAGGCCACTGATCTAAACAGATATTTCTGCAAACTTAAGGGATAACAGAACTAATAACAAGAGATAATCATTATTTATAGGTCAGAGTGGAACACTTTCTAACACGCTGCTAGCAGAAAACTCAGCCAACACAAGAGATTTATGGTGCATGACAATAAATTACATTATAGCAGTGTTATTAAGACTACCTCCAGAAAGTCCCTTTCTGTAACACAGCAGAACAAATTTTACTATATACCATAAGATGTCCTGGTAGAACTCTGTTCCTGAAGCTTGCCAAGAATAATCTCTGATGGATAAGTGGGAAAGCTGGGTTGTTAACATCTGATCCAAACTTAATAATCTGTAGAACAGGTATGCACTGGAAGTGTGTGGCTTTAATTAACTGCCAATAATCCCCCCAGGCAAATATTTAATTACCTGCACAGCTTCTTATTCTTTTCATTGCATGACAATAAGTTTATAAATCCAAGTTTGAAAGCAGAATATCTCAGTGATGTACAACTGGCTGAAATTTGCCAATGCTGCACTCTTYTCACTCTGATGTGGACTTAAAACCCTGCTCTCTGCTATCGGCTGGGCCGCTGTGCTGCCCTTTCGTACTAGCATGCCATGCTGCGCGATGAGTTGCAAGAGGTTACCCGATCAAGCTGAATCRGAGCTAAAATAAATTATAATTTGAGCAAACTGCAAGTCTAATCAAAATGTGACTACAAGGACTTCTTAGTRTAAATTGGAATAGCAGGAATTTGCCAGTGTACTCAGAAAACCTGGATTCCATTGCATGAAACTTCAGCTATGACAGAGCTTTCAGGCTGTCAAGCAAGCCARGAGTTGCACCACATGTAGCCCCACATTCTGAATTACTATAATCTCCCTGCATATCACTTAGTTGCACATCTGTGTACAGACAGTGCTGGACTGGGGGGAACTTTTTAAAGCACTATGATTACTGACTATGGGCCATTGCACAGCCAAGAGCTGTACCAAAGGGCATTCTGCCCTGATTTGGTTGGGAGAAGCATGAAAGCTTCTCCATCCAGACCCACAGGGCTATTGAACAGCCTTTTTCCACTTTCAGACTGTAATCTCAGCTCATGGATGCCACCTTTTCTCCCAGCATGAGGAATGACTCCAATTTCATGCAAAAAAAATCAATCCACSGTAACAGAACAACAATTACATGCTTTGGTCAATAATAAAAAATGGGCTTTGAGAGCCTTGTGCGCGGCTAATGCAAGTAGGTGTCCCATCAAGATGCTGGCTTTCATCAAGTATCAAATAGCTTATGGTAAACCACAGTCACCCTGTGCTCTGAGGGGCTTCTCCCCAGTGCCACTTCCGTATTATGTCCCCCTTCACACACAGCTCTATGCGTGACCTCCCCAACCACACCGGGCAGCAGCATTAGGCACCGTGGCTCGAGACCACCTGTGTTATTTGGCACAGCTTCAGACATCWCCACAAAGAACTGTGCGCAGGGTATTCTTAGGGGACTGCAGTTCTGTAGTAAATTTCCTCTTTGGTCGGGGACACAGCTTGCTAATTGTTTCAGGGCTCAAGAAATCCATTTACTTACACAGGATGCAAAACTATTCCAGACGATATGCAATGTAATCCTGCACAAATTATTAAAAAAAAAGAAAAAAGTGTTTCTGAAAAGAGAAAAMMWKGGSMARRRKTWWTKSCYAACTGCAACAGTCTGCAGCTCTCATTTTGGCAGTGGAGATCAGTCATTGCATTAGTATGCAGATTCGGTGCTCCAAAATCTTTAAGGTCAAGACCATATCAAAGATTTCTTCTTTTCAAATGCAAATATCAGATCAACTAYTCAAGCCAAAAGGTCCAAAGACAGATTTACTTTTAGGATTAACCAGGGTAAAATAAAGCAAAGAAATAAACCCAGATTTATGAAGGAAATCTGAGCCAGRCAAGAGTGCAAATGTAAGACTAAATACCCCAGCCAATAAAAGCTGCTCTCAAATTGCACTCAGGGTAAGACAGTCCACTTCATTGGCCAAGCAGCAGTGGATGTCCCACACCTGCAGGTTATATATGACCTTCTGCTCCTAGGTGTGCAAAGCAGGGCAGTGGTAGCATAGCCCTAAACAATCCTAGGGCCTACAAGAGTGCTGGACATGCCTGAAGCCTTCGTCCATCGCTAACGGAGCAGTGAATTCACCTCTATTTTTTATATGGCATAAAACAGTATTAAACTTCTTCTAGCACAGCTACTTAATCTGCCTAACTGCACTGGAAAACCCAAGTCAGGGTATTATTTCAAAACAYAGTGTCTTGCTTCTGATAACACATGCTGGGCACCATTTACCTAGGACAACCTCAAACTGGGACAGTAAGCATTAGTATTCCTCCAGGCAGAATTAAAAGCAAAAAGTAAATCAGTGTTTCTGATACTACACTGCAACACCGTCCCTAATGTCACCAATGATCATGCATGAACAAGCCCAACATGACATTTAATGATACAAATGAACCCAAGCCAGATCACTTATCTACCATGCATGAGGCAYCGGGGTGCTCTAGGCATCTCACCCCTGTGTCTATTCAAGGCTACTTTTCTGTGGTGAGAGCAGCAGCAGCAATATCCACATCCCAGCAGGACACATTTGGGAATTAACCCTGGCTTTTAAAAATCCTGGGAGAAAACACGTTGACTTCAAGCTAGCAGGACAGCATCCTCCTCAGTGCATCAGTCACTCTTCCATTTATCAACTACTTGTTGAATTCAGCTCCAGGAARACTGTGTTGCCTGCAATAAGCTGTCAATCCTACACTCCTGACAATGATCAGACATTGTTTTGCCTAAATACTGCATAAAAACTCATCCCTTACCATGTCATTCATACTTCTTTTTTTTTTTTTGACTGCATGAAACAGCGTTGCTCAAACAAAATTTTGCARATCCTTAGGAAGAGGAGAAATGGTAAGATCTGAATGTTAAGTGGTTTTAATGATCTTTTAAAATTCACTTCCCCAGCTCATCTCTGTGTGGCTTATTTACTGAGTCGTTTCTAATGTGCAACACACCTGGGTCCTCCACACAGGATAGATAAATCACCATGTTTTAGGAAGCTGTAAGAASATTAAAGAGGAAAAAGAGGCTGGCCATTATGAAGGAAAAGGGTTCAGTGCATTTTATTTTTTAGGCATGAGACTGTGAAAAACGACTGGAATATTTTCAGAGCGAAAGAAATCAAGCAGGCGTCTAAAATAACAGGTAATGGTGTGCACAGAGGCTGCCACATGATTAGGGTATTCTTTTGCCTCATAAACTGAGGAAAATGTGTTAAAATGAAGTGCTATAAAATGGTGATTTATGAGAAGTTAGGGAGATATTCTTGAGCTTTGACTCTAAAATGTTATTTTTATATCCACCTAGATTTCATTTTAATCTGCCTTTATGACAGATTAGATTTATTTGAGCCCAAGTTTATACGGCTTGGTAAAACAGACCTTGTTAGGCACTAAAACCTGTAGGAGATTTGTACAAGTGTGCAGCTCTTCTATACAGGGAGGTCTAGCAGGCAATGACTCTGCTCACTCGCTCCTCTAGCCATGTCTTCTCCAGCCTCACCKCTGGGCTGGGTCTGAATCCAGGCTCCAAACTCATTCCCAAGATGGATCTGGACCCAGGCTCCAGCCTCACCTCCAGGCTCGGTCCGGACTCAGGCTCCAACCTTGCCAGACTCCAGGTTGGATCTGGACCAGGGTTCCAGCCTCAGCTCCAGGCTGGGTTTCCACCTGGCCTTGAGTCTGACCACTAGGCTGCACCCAGGCTGGATGCACAGCACTAKAGATCAGTCAGACTCAAAGGAAAAGTGAATGATGAGCATTATCCCAAGCTAAAACTGACTGTTATGAAGGGTATTAGGCAAAAGAGCTGGCTGAGGGTGGTTATTTACCCATTTTTAAGAAACCCAAACCATGCCATTAAGGTTGTGTTAGTAAATCTGCTTTCATAGAAGTCATTCTGCCCAAGGAAG